>PVIU01015647.1:0-48582 GCA_004026605.1 Ondatra zibethicus
TCTGTTAGTCTTTTTATAGGTGAGTTGAGTCCATTTATATTAAGGTATATTAATGACCAGTGATTACTATCTCCTGTTAATTTAGTTTTCGTTGTAGGTTATGTTAATTTGTGTATTTTTCCCTTCTTTGGGATTTGCTGCTATGAGACCACCAATTGTCTGTGTTTTTGTTGATGTAGCCAACTTCCTTGGGTTGGAGCTTTCCTTCTAGTATTTTGTGTAGGGCTGGGTTTGTGGCTAGGTATTTGTTAAATCTGGTTTTGTCATGGAATATCTTGTTTTGTCCTTTATGGTGATTGAAAGTTTTGCTGGGTATAATAGTCTGGCCTGGCATCTGTGGTCTTTTAATGTCTGTATAACGCTTGACCATGATCTTCTGGCTTTCATTGTCTCCATTGAGAAGTCAGGTGTAATTCTGATAGGTCTACCTTTATATGTTACTTGGCCTTTTTCCTTTGCAGCTCTTAATATTTTTTCTTTATTCTGTGTGTTTAGTGTTTTGATTATTATGTGGCAAGGGGACTTTTTTTTTGGTTCAGTCTACCTGGTATTCTATAAGCTTTTCTATCTTCAAATGCATATCTTTCTTTAGGTTGGGAAAGTTTTCTTCTATGATTTTCTTAAATATATTTTCTGTGCTTTTGAGTTGAACTTCTCCTTCTTCTATACCTATTATTCTTAGGTTTGGTCTTTTCATGGTATACCATATTTCCTGGATATTTTGTGTTAAGCTTTTGTTAGATTTAATGTTTTCTTTGACTGCTGAGTCTATTTCCTCTACTGTATCTTCAGTGCTTGAGATTCTCTCTTCCATCTTTTTTATTCTGATGCTTATGTTTGCATTTGTGGTTCCTGATCATTTCTCATAATTTCTGTTTCTATAATTCCCTCAGCTTGTATTTTCTTTATTGTCTCTATTTCAGTTTTCATTTCTTGAATAGTTTCTTTCATATGTTTGATTGCTTTTTCTTGGTTTCTTTAAGGGATTTGCTATGTCTTCCAATTTTTTGTCTTTTCCTCCATTTCTTTGAGGGAATTTTTCATTTTCTCTTTAAGAGTCTCAAACATTCTCCTGATGTTATTTTTTAGGTCATTTTCTTCTGCTTCATCTATATTTGGTTGTTCAAGTCTTGCTGTTGTAGGGCTTCTAGATTTTACTGGTGTTGTGTTGCTCTTTGTGGTGTTGCATGTATTCTTACCTTGTCTATTCATCTTTTCCTATAATTGGTGTGGCTGGGGTTGTCTGTGACTCTGGTGATTAATCTTCTAGGTGCCAGTGGATCCAAGGCTCAGATGGTTGTTCCTCATGGTACAGTCAGTGCCACGGTTCTAGTTACCCCATTGGTCACTTTGTGTTCCTGGAGGTTCCTCAGCTCTCCCTGGGTGTGTTTTGCTCCCATGGAGTTTGCTGTCTCATGCCTGGTCTGGTCTAGGTTGCCAGCTCAGACCTGTTTCTGTAAATGTCCCTGGTCTGGATCTGCTCCTGTGGAGGTCCCTGGCTTTGGGTTGGTCCTGTAAAGATTTCTGTCTCTGATCTTCTCCCTCAGAGGTCCCAAACTCATGCCCAGACCTGCAGAGGTTTCTGTTTCCTGCCTATTCCTTTGGAGGTCCCAGACCAATACCCATACCCACAGAGTTCCTGTCTCAGGCCTAATTCCTCAGAGGTCCCAGACTCAGGCCCAGACCTGCAAGGATCCTGGCTCAGGTCTACTCCCTTGAAGGTCCCAGATTCACACCCAAAACCGCAGAGGTCTCTGGCTTTGGCCCACTCGCTTAGCAGTTGCGCCCCTGTACCTGCTCCTGTAAAATTCACTGTCTCAAGTTTGCTTTGGCCCAGGTTGCTGGCTCAGTCCTGCCTCCACAAATGTCCCTGGTCTGGATCCACTCTCTCTTCCTTGGAACTTGCAGTCTCAGGCCTGCACTGGCCTAAGTCACTGGCCCAGTCCTGCTTATGCAAATGTCCTTGGTCTGGATCAGTTCCTGCTCCCGTGGAGTTCACTGTTCTAGGCCTGCTCCAGCCCAGGTCGCTGGCTCAGTCCTGCTCTTGTGGAGTTCACTGTCTCAGGCCTGCTCTGGCCTAGGTCCCTGGCTCAGTCCTACTCCTGTGTAATTTGTTGCCTCAGGCCCAGTCTGGCCCAAGGTTGCTGGCTCAGACCTGCTCCTGTGGAGTTCAGCCATCCCAGGCCTGCTCCAACCCAGGTCATTGGCTCAGTCCTGCTCCTGTGGAATTTGCTGCCTCAGGCCTGCTCTGGCTTAGGTTGCTGGCTCACCCCTGTTTCTATAAATGTCCCTGGTCTGGATCTACTACTGCAGAGATCCCTGGATCGGTGTTGGTCCTGCAAAGGTCTGGCTCAGGCCTATTCCCTCAGAGGTCCCAGACTCACACCCAAGGTATATAATTTTTAAAGGTGAAAACAAATTGATAGTTAATGAAAAACATATGTATAACTGGAGGTTTCTTGTCCCACCTGATCCCACAACTGCTTTTAAAATAACCACTCAGAGGCTTAATATTAATTACATACTGTTTGGTCTATTAGCTCAGGCTTATTAATTATCTCTTACAACTTAAATCAACCCATTTTATTAGTTTATATTTTACCATGAGTCTAGTGGCTTGTTACCTCATATCTTGCTTCTCCAGTGGTTTCTTGCAACTCCCTAGACTCTTGCTTCTTTTTCCCTGTATTCAATTTGGCTTTCCTGCCTAGCTATATACTGCACTGCCATAGGCCAAAGCAGCTTCTTTATTAACCAATAAAGCAATAAAACATGTTCACAGCACACAAAGAGGCATCCCACATCACCTTCCCTTTTCTGTCTAATTAAAAAGGAAAGTTTTATCTTTAACATGGTAAAATTACATATAACAAAATGGTTCTCAAACAAGGATTATAGTTACAATACTTAGTCTATTTGTATTTGACAAAATTAATGAAAATACTCTATCATCTATCTTATCTTTGTGAGTCTACAGTTTCATATCCAATTTATCTTTTATCATAACTAGGTAAAACTATAAATTATAAATATCTAGTCTTGAACTCCATCAAAGATCCCAGGAAGATATACTATTACCTAAGTAAATAAAAGTGCATTGTAAGCAACTTCCAAAACTCTAGACATGACAGAGATATTTGGCTACCTGGACTGTCACCCAAAGTTCTTCTGTAGTGCTGGGGCATCCGTCTTTAGCCAATAGGCCTAGTATATCTAACAGACTTCTCAGTGAAGCAGGAAATTTGAAACTACACCACCTATATGGGAAGTTTTTAAGTCATTTTCTTCTGAGTCCTGCAGAATGTCTGTCAGACTCTTGCATGAAGCAGGAACCCTGAAGGACTGTCCCATCTTGTTTTGGCAAGTTCAGTAGTTACTTTTATGTGGGTTCTGCATGTCCATTTATACAGTATACTGTCAAGCAGTCCAGGCAAGAGCAGTTTCTTGCCCAAATGACTAGCTTTGCCACATTGAAAGCAAACTCCATAAGGAGCTTCTTCGATGCCCATTATCCTCCTGAGGTAATTGGCATTGCCAAGAGCAGATGTCTCTTACTGTCAGGAAAAGTCTAAGTTCTTAACACATTTTAAATGCTATATTTTGTAGGTATTTGAAGTGTTTGTAGATTACATGTCTAGCTGAAAAATATATTTGCATATATAGAAAACCTAACATGACTGTAAGTTTGACTATTATAGATGACTATTAATTTGTATTTCTTAACTATGCACTGCATTTTTAAATGAGCTGCACAAACATAATACCTTAAACAAGAGTATATATGTATATATATGTGTATATATGCATATATATTATAACAAAATTGACCTTAAATTTGTATCAATAAACCAAAATCCATACCAATGTATTTATTTCTATATCATATCCACCACTTTTTTGAAAGAGATTGACTATGACCATTACTTATTTATAACTAACCCTCTCTAAATAAAAACAAACTAATTCATAATCAATATTTTAGAAATTCGGGCATAGTTTTTATACTACTTACTGCTGATTGGGGGTACTTGCAATCCAATGAGGATTCTGAGAAAATTTAGAGTTATGGTTAAATATTGGCTATAGTAGTTTGTGAGGTTGCATCATCTCAGTTAGCTGTCTTGAAACTGTTTTTGATGTTGGATCACCTGGGCCATAATGCCCATGGAGACCTCTTGTGGTCTTACTTGATCAAGTCATATTAACCTGGAAGGAATATATAGTTTCTCATCTTCAGTGGAAATGAAAGCAGAACCTTTTAAAAAATCCTCAGACCCAAATTTTGAAGTCAAGATACTTTTATGTTGGTTTAGCTTAGCAGCCCCCACAACAAAATGTCTCTCTGTAATTAGCTCATTAATAGTCAAAAAATTCAAAGAAAATATAACAGTATACATGATCTAGACTCTGTATATTTTTCATCTTTCATGGCTTATTATTTTTTTCCACATTTAATTTTTTATTATTGCATTATAAATAGTACCATTCAAAATTTCCACCTCCTCCACTCTTCCCATTTCCCTCCCACTTCCCCACTCCCCCTCCCCTTTTCCCCTCCAGTCCTAAGAGAGGGCAGGTTACCCTGCCCTGTGGGAAGCCCAAAACGAGCATGGCTTATTATTTTTATTCTTTTGTTTTATTTTTAAAAAACTATTTAATTTCTTTATAACTGTCTATACCCATTTTCTTTTTTTTTTAAGCCTACGATGATGTGGGATGACCCTCTGTATGCTGTGAATTTGTTTTATTACCATTGGTTAACAAATAAGCTGTTTCTGGCCTACCACAGGGCAGAATATAATAAAATGGGAAATGCAAGCAGAGATAGAAGAGAAAAGAAGATGGAGTCAGTAAGATGCATGCAGCCTCCAGAAAAGCAAGATGTGAGGTATGAAGCCATGAGCCTCATGGTAAAATATAAAATAATAGAAATGGGTTAATTTAAATTGTAAGTGCTAGTTAATAATAAGCCTGAACTAATAGGCCAAACAGTATATATTTAATATTAAGCCTCTGAGTGGTTATATTAAAAGCAGCTATGGGACAAGGCATGACAAGAAATCTCTAGTTACAAATGGCTGTACAGTCCCAGGTAAAAGTATATAAAATAAGTATAGAAATCAATTATTTGCTGATAACAAATCATCTACAAATATTGTTTAAACAATAACTGGGTATATGATGTTTAAAGGTGAAAGTAAATTGATAATTAATGAGACACATATGTTTGCTCATTTTTCCATATAGAATTTATAGAATTAAACTTTGTGCTGGGGAGATGGGTCAGCAGTAAAGTGCTTCCTAAGCTTAATGGCTTGAATGTGATCCTTTGAAACCATATAAGAAAGCTAGAAGAGGTGGTATTCATCTTTAGTCCCAGTATTTCTAAGGTTTGGTGGGAAATGAGGACAGGAGAATCATACCAAAGTCCACAGTCAAGCTAGCAAGTCTTCAGCACAGCAGAAATAAGAGAAACTGCCTCAACAGGGTGGAAGGAGAGAGAGATTCTTCTGAAAGTTAACTTCTCACATCCACATGAATGTTAAATAATGCTCTTGTGCATAACATACATAGCAATGAATTAAGTCTTTACTGTTTGTACATGAAACATTTTAAATACTTGAAAGATTTCAGAGTAGATATTTTGATTTTGTAATATGGAGGCACTGCTTCACATAAACAATTGCAAAGTAGAAAACGTTGGAAGCATTAATTAATAATGTCATTTCAGACATTAGAAAATCTGTCCTATGCCCAAGCCAATGCTCATTAGTTTTATGAAAATCAAGTCAGTAGCTCAAACAACAACCTTTAAAATCAAATGTCCTAACAAAAAGAAATCCAACTATGTTTGATTTCGTACATGCTGAAGAAGATAGTAGGGAATTCCAAAGTCTTTGTTTTCTGTGAGAAAATTTTGTTTTCTGTGAGAGTAGGAAACCTTGTCTGTATGGCAAAGACACTAAAGGTCAGGACATGGTGATGGTTGGAGTCTGAGCCCTGGTGCTCCAGGCAGCTTCATTGGCCCTAGGAAGCATGAGAACATGCACAGTGCAAATCAGATCTTGTGACTTCAGAGCCATGGCCCCAGAGAATTCATGTGATATGACACAGCCCAGAACTGCCAGAAATACCCTAGATTCACTATGCCTTTGATTTTGAACTAATATTTAGGGATTGTGTGATCAGAAACCCTTTACTGCTGCCAATTCCTTGTGACCCCCTAAATTCAGCTCCATGACCCCGTAGGAGGTTTTTCTTTTTTCCACATCTAAGATGTTAGCATGTGCTGTCCTCAGATCCATCCCCTGGTAAGGAAAGGGGCTGTCTAATACCTGGCTGTGCACAGGGGCTGATTTTCCCCCGACAGAGGCTGACTCTCCATGTGAGTCATTGTGCCTTGCTATGGCAGAGGAGTGACAGTGCTGCCTTCATCAAATTCTTACGTGGCCTGTGCCTCTGTGTGACCTGAGGTGTGCGTTTCTACAACCTTTGTTGCCAGATATCTAAACTCCTCCTCTTTTGTTCAAACCCCAGAGGACACATTTATTGATAAAAATAATTAATTAGAATTAGATAAGCCAGAGATTTACTGATAAGACTAAACAAATCTCATCTTTTTATTTTATTTTTTCGTGGTTGTGGCACCGATGATCAAAGCCAAGGGTGCACATTTCAAGGCAAGCGCTCTACCACAAAGCTACACCCACAGCCCCCAAACCCTTTTTATATATTTATTTAACACTAAAAACCTAACTGATGATGCAGGGTTCTTATGCTATGAATATGCTTTATTACCAATTGGTTAATAAAGAGGCTGCTTTGGCCAATGGCAGGACAGTGTGTAGGTAGGTGGGAAAACTAAACTGACTGTAGGGAGAAAGAAGGTGGAGTCAGGGAGACAACATGTAGTTGCCCAAGGAGAAAGACACCTGTGTAGTAGAGACACCGCTTGCTTGCACCAGGCTACTCAGCCCCAAAATAATCACACAGAAACCATATTTTTTTGCAATACTGTTTGGCCAATAGCTTACGCGTATTTCTGGTTAACTCATATCTTAAATTAACCCATCTCCATTAATCTCTGTATTGCTATGAGGCTATGGCTTAACGGGTAAAGTTCTGGTGTCTGTCTCCGGTGGGGCTACATGGCTTCTCACTCACTCTGCCTTCTTTCTCCCAGCATTCAGTTTAGTTTTCCCCACCTAGCTAAGTTCTGCCTTGCTTTAGGCCAAAGCAGTTTCTTTATTCATTAACCAATAAAAGCAACACATAGACAGAAAGACCTCCCATACCACGCCAGAAACTTACCAGTAAAACATGAACCTCATAGTAAAATATACAATAATATAAATGGATAAATTTAAGATGTAAGAGCCATTGGCCAACCAGAGTTGTAACTAATATAATTTTTGTGTGATTATTTCGGTGTGCATGGCCAGGATATGAAAGACCAGTCTCCACTTACAAATGGTGCCAATTGTCTGGGGGCATGAACCCACATAAGACCTAAAAAAGCCTAAGAAAAATAAAGATGGTTTCTAGACCCACACAAAAATAAAAATGGGAGCCAAGAGCAGCTTCTTGGTAGCCACATTTTTTTTGTTTTGTTTTTTGTTTGTTTGTTTGTTTATTTTCAGATAGGTTCTGTTTGCCAGGTGCAAGCAGAGGCTCAGCTCCTTTAAGAAATGTTTTCCTGGTTCATACTGGCAATATGAATGGCTTTGGCTCTTTCGGAGGGAGGTCCTGCTACAGAGTACTTAGGGTTTGTGAGCAGAGTGTTGTAAGTTGCTTAATGGTGACTTAACCTGCTGAGTCCCTGTAGCTGGGGCAGTGAGCATGGCTTGCAGAGGCAGGGAACATATTTGCACTATGTTGGATGGAGTGGAGCCAACAGGCAAAGCCTCTGTCTTAGTCCTAGCCATGCCCAGTTAGCATCTTTAAAAAAGCACTCCAGGTCAGAAAATGGTTACAGATATACAATAAAGACAAATTCAGACAAAAATAAACTTTTAAACAGGTCACAGAGTGTTTAAAAAATGTATGTAGGCTTAAGAAAAAAAGAAAATGGGTATAGGCAGTTATAGAAAGAAATAGTTTTAAAAATAAAACAAAGTTTTTTAAGAGACAGTAAAAGTAATATAAAAGAGTAAAGACAGTCATGGATCAAAGGAGTAAAGATAACAAAATAAAAATTAAAAAGTAATAGAGTGTAAAAAATAAGCCATGTAAAGATGGAAAATACACAGAGAGTCTGGATTATGTATACTATTGTCTTTTCTTTGAATTTCTTGACTTAAGAGAGACATTTGATTCTGGGATCTGCTAAGCTAAACAAACATATATTTTTAAAGGTATCTTGACTTTAATGATTTTGTAAAAGAGGCTCTGTTTTTGTTTCCACAGAGGATGAAAACCTGTGGATTCCTTTGAGACTAATGTTGTTTGATAGAACAAGATCCCTCCCGAAAGATCTCTGTGAACCCTAAAAATACTTTGCCCAACAAACAGCAGGAAGCAGTTTGGAGAAAACTTCTCAAAATACCAAAATGATTGTTTATAAATGTTTGTTTTAAAGGAGGCTGATTTTAAGTGATTAATGGTGACAGTCAATCTCTTTCTTAAGAAAAAAAGGGGGAATATGATATAGAAATGAGTATTTTACATTGGTATAGATCTTGGCCTATTGATTCAAATTTAAGGTCAATTTTGTTACACTGTATATATGTATTTCTGCTCTTGTTTAAAGTATTGTGTTTGTGCAGCTCATTTAAAAATGCAATGTATAATTAAGGAATACAGATTAATAGATATTCATCTACAATAATCAAACTTTTAATTACATTAGTTAGGTTTTCTAGATATACAGAGATACATTTTAGTTAGATAGATAATCTTCAACACTTCAAAGACCTACAGAATATGGCATTTAAAAGATTTTAATAACTTAGACTTTTGACAGTGAGACAAGTCTGCTTCTGGCAATACCAATTGCGTCAGAGAGGTTGATGGGAATTGAAGAAACTCGTAATGGAATTTGCCTTCAATGTGACAAGGGTAGCCATTTGGGCAAGAAACTGCTTTTGCCTGGACTGCTTGACAGTATGCTATATGAACTGGACATGTAGGACCCACAGAAAAATGACTACTGAAGTTGCCTTAAGAAGGTGAGACAGCCCTTCATGGTTTCTGCTTCATGAAAGAATCTGCCAGACATTCTGCAGGACACAGTAGAAAGTGATTGACAAACTACCAATATAGGCAAAACAGTCTTTCAAATTTCCTGTTTCATGGAAAAGTCTGTCAGATACTATGGGCCTATAGGCTGAAGATGGATGCCCCAACATTACAGAAGAACTTTGGGTGACTGTTGAGACACCAGATGTCTCTGTCAATTCTAGAGTTTTGGAAGTTGCTTGCAATGCACTTCCTGTATACTTAGGTAATATTATATCCTTCTGGGGTCTTTGATGGTGTTGAAGGCATATAGTTATAGTTTTCCTTTGTTATAATAAAAGATAAATTAGATACAAAACTTTAGAGTCATAAAGATAAGATAGATATTAGAATATTTTCTTTAATTTTTGACTAATACAAATAGACTAAATATTGGAGCTGTAATTCTTGCTCGATACCTATTTTGTTATATGTAATTTTACTATGTTAAAATTGAAATTTAGAGAGAAAAAGGGAGATGATGTGAGATTCTCCTCTGTATGATATGAATATGTTTTATAACCATTGGCTAATTAAGAAGCTGTTTGGCCTATGGCAGGGCAGAGTGTAGTTGGCAGGAAAACTACACTGAAAGCAGGGGAAAGGAAGATAGAGTCAGGGAGACGCCATGTAGCTGCCAAAGAAGAAAGACATCAGAGCCTTACTGGTAAACCACGAGCCTCTTAGTAAAATATACAATAATAGGAATAGATTAATTTAAGATGTAAGTGCTAACTAGGAATATGCCTGAGTCATTGGCCAAGCAGTGTTGTAATTAATACAGTTTTTGTGTGAGTATTAGGGTCTGGGTGGCATGAAAACAAATGCACAATTTCAGTCTACAAATTAACAGCTCAGTTCTGATCCTTATAGGGTTTGTCATGTCTATGGATGGCTCTCAGTCCCTGGGTGCTGGAGGTGGGTACCCTAGGCAGACACTTGGCTTGTAGAGAATCAGCCTGAGTGTACACTGTTTGCTGTATTGCATGCATGAATGCCCATCACAGGGATGGAGTGCTGTCAAACATGGAGCTTAGTGAAGGAAGTTAGGCAATCCCGGATGTCCCTTGGAGGAGACTGGACTTTGGCCCCTTCCTCCTGGCCACCATGATGTGAACGGTAATCCTCATCCACATGCTGTCACCATGACAAACACTCAGACGTTGGTCCAAAGCATCAGGGCCCAACAAACATTCACTAAAAGTTTGAAGCCATGACCACAAATGAATGTCCCTGCCTTGTAAGTTGATGACCTCATGTGGTTTGTCACATGACAGAAAGCAGGCTGATAAAGCCCTTTGCAACTTCACTTTGTACCTTATTGTTATTCTACCCTTTCACATATGGCTCTTGTTCTTTAAAATCAGACCACAATGTCCTGAACAATGGCCATAAATAGAAGAGAATTTTAAACATGCCATGTAGAAAACGTTATATTGACCTAATGCAGTGAAGGTGGCAGGCTTCTCTGCTTAAAGGTTATGTATGTCCTTTCTGCTAAATGGAAAGTTTCCTTGGTAGAAAAATGAAGTGATAGAGAGCCCTAGTCACCCTGAGGGGCAGAGTGTCAACTGTAGCTTTTTGAAGAAGGCTTGGGGAAGAGAGAACTTGCTCCCCGTTCCTTCATGGTCAGGAGCCGTTCACCAGTCCAACAGTGTAGAAGTCAGTTTGTCAGGCACATTGTCAAGGGAAAGGCAGACACAGCTCTCCTGATGCTGGTCTAGTGTTCCACTTTACAGTCCTGAAGGACGAAGGACTGGCTGACCCTGCTGCCTCCGTCAATACTCTTTCTGCCAGCGCCAACGGACTACAGAGCTTTCCAGGACAAAGACAGGATACATTCAGTGATTCCATCAAAGATCCCCCAGAAACCAAACCCCTCAAAATTCCATAAAGAATTCCTAGATTTAAAAAAAAAGATACTTGAACTTCAGAGTGAGTTAATTTGTGCAAATATTTTACAGAGTCGGGCATGGCGCTGTGGAGTAGTTGGTGCAGGGACCCACTGTTATGCAAAGTCGAGACCTTGTTGTCACAGAGTTCATAATTGTCAATGGAGACCCTTATTGCTCAAGATTGTGAAGTTGCAATTCTGTGGTATCCTCTCAGGGAATGGAATACAGTCCCCAGGCCTGAAGTGTCAGAAGCTGAGGCAACGCCTTGTGTCTGAATTTCCCAAAACAGTGTTTTTGAGACTAGGGTAAGGCTTTGCATTCTTATCATGAAAGATATAAAAACAGAAGTTAGGGAAAACATTGTTAGGTTTTTGTTTTGAGAAATTAATTCTGGTTGCAGAATGGGTGACTGATCAGAGGTAGAAAGGACAAAGTTTACATCTACTTATCTCCTCCTGTTCTCCCTGTGTGTTGGTGCCCTGGGGACAGACTGCCAAACGTGCAGGTGAGCCACAGAGGGGCTCCATCCGCCTCCAGCTGGCTCCATTTGGTTTCATCTGGCTCTACTAAACTGCTGACTTCAGCCTCAGAAACCAGGGGCCAGCTTGTGTAAACAGGAGGACCTGGCCTTGGGAAGACCACTCAACTAATCCCACAGGCACAGAGCGACCTGGCATGGTCGGATGTTCCCCTCACCCGACTGTCCAGAAGCATCGCATGTGGAGTTCCCTTCTTCCTCCTTGCAGCTGCTTTGCCCAGTCTTCCAGAGCCGTTCTTTTTGGCCTCCTTCTCTCTTTCTTTCTATTGCCCACAATGGACTGTAGTACCTCCAGGCTTTCCTACATCCTTCTCTCTCTACACTTCTCTAGGGAATGACATCCTCCATCAGGATTTTTAATAGCTCACCATGCAGGCAGCATCAACCTGAACTCCCTTTCTGGCCTTAAAATCGATGTCTTACTACATTGCAACCATGCCAAAATACATCTTAAACCTAGCTTCCATTGTTGTTGCTCTGCTTTATGCCACCATTTTGAAAGATCTATTGTGTGTGTATATATAACTGAAGGTGCCCAAGGAGACCAGACGAGTGGTATCAGGCCCCTTAGAACTGAGGCTACAGGCAACTGCAAGTCATCTGACATATACAGGTGCTAGGAACCAAACCCGCGTCCTTTGCAAGAGCATGAAGTACTCTTAACTGTTGAGTCATCTCTCTGGTCCCACACCATCATTTTCAGCTCCTTCCCTGCTATCACCCATGCTCTAGATCTTATCTTCAGAACAGCATCTTAAAATGAAAACTAATTCATGATACGTATGTTATGTTTAAAATCTGTTAGACTGCTTCAGAGTAAAATCAAAAATTCCTGCAGGGGTCTACCACCAAGTGATTGGCAGCCTGCTGTGCCTGTGTCCTTTGATTCTGTTTCTTTAACCCCATTCCAGCCTTGTGTATTCCCTGTCACTTCTGAAAGGCCCAAAAGACCAGTGGGGTTGTGGGTAAAGTACCATCTGGGGAGAATGCCCCCCCCAGCCAGGGGCTGCCTGGAACCTTTCTTGAAATACATTTGTATGAACATCATACTGGGTGTTCTTTAGAGAGGAGCAAGCCTCCCTTCTCTGTATCCTCCTTTGTTTTGCTCCATGAAGTTCATCCCACTAGAATCTACAGCTTGTGTTGTGGATATATTTGCTGATTAGTTTCTTGTAGGCTAGTTTCCGCAAAGACATGATAATGAACAATTTTTGATTATCACTTCATGAAGCAATTTGCCTTGCAGGCATTCAATACAGTGTCCTTGAGTAAGTGAATGAAAAGAATTCATTTTATATTAATGTAATTACAAATTACATTAAGAATAACCTGCTGCTGATTTGAATATTGGCATATAATGTTTATTCGAAAGACGATCAATTTATACATTATCTATACATTGTTATGTGTAGCTCTCAACATTTTCATCAGTTGAAAAGCAGAGATCTATTCTGTACTTTAAAGAAGAAAATGAGACTAAGAGATGTTTGGCAATCCACCACAGATTCCACAGACTGGAGGTGTGTACAAGGAACGCAACCTATGATTTGAGACTCCTTTCCACAAGGTCTTCTGTAAACAACCTGAGGATTGCAAGCAGAGCTTAAAAGACATTGTGTATTCAAGTTCTTACATAAAAAATTTTGGCACAAAAATCGGGTCCTGTCTTGTGGAATATGATAGGGATTGACTCAGAAAACCTGCATGCATCAATCCGACTGACGAAGAAACTCGGGCTGTGAGCTTGAATACCCCTTTCACCTCTCCAGTGTTTGCATCTAGGTATCTCAAAGCACCATCCAAAATGGAAGATGCCAGTGATTAATGGTTACCGTCCACAAAGAATTATCTATGTGCTAAATAATATTGCTAACAGCTCTGGAATTCTGCTTCAGCACATTTGGCTGTCTTACAGTCTTGAGTCTTTAACACTGGCCTTACTATAGCTTCCCCATGCCCACAGCTTAAATGATGTGTTTTGCCAGTGAATCTTGTGAAATTTTCAAATCTCTGCTTCTAAAATAATGCCTTAAAAGAGAAGCGAAAAGTTATTATCCAGAATGCACAAACCCATGGGAGCAGCTGATACTTCAATAATCTTGATCTTTGGTCCTCAAATTCTAGCGTGAATGCCATGAATTTTCTGAATTTGTGATTGAGCCGGATTTCGCAAGGACAGTGGAATTCCTGACTACTTCCTACCCAATAGATACAGCATCAAGATAGGACAAGAAATGGGGGGAACTCGCTGACAGGAAAACCAGTCATTAAACACAAAATCCATCTAAAGATTAGGTAACAGACTTCGAATGAATTTAAAGTAATTCACTTTATTTTAATTTAAAGTAACTCACTGAGGTGCCACCTGTGTGCTGAGTGTCTCAGTGCAGGGACTTTGGGAAGCGCGTCACAGAAAATGATCAGGCGGCATTCACTTGACTGCTTCTTGACTGCTTCCTGAATGGCAAGGAGTTCATTAGACACTGGAAGTAGGATGTTTAGACAGAGCTGCCAACATCATAAAACGATGACAAAAGGGCATCCAAGAGTGGGCATGGTATGCCCAGAGCCAGAGGAGGACTTAGTGCCTTCATGATTTAGCAAGTGCCCAGTGACTATAGTGGCTAAGGAAATAAACCTAAATCAAACTACCTTGTCCAAGCTCCATCGATAGCATTCATTAACCGTGTGGTTTGGAGTACATCATTTAATATCTCCTTGATTAATTTCTTCCTTACAAGATGGAGATTTTAATGAGATCAAGTTTATTTGGTTACTGGGAAGATTAAACTGTTTCATGTGTACAGAATGTCTGGAAGAAAATCTTAAATGATCATTAAATGTTATATTGCAAACAGCTTGGTCTCTCCCTGGCGGTGCTATACAACCCAGTGTTTTAGTGAAATCTAAGCTGGAGCTATAGAAAGCTTGAGGGCCACAGACAGTATTAAGAAGATCTTGCCTTGTCTAGGGGCATGCTCCTGGAATCCTGACTCTCTAGAGCCGAGAGAGGAGGCAGGAGACTATAGAGTTAAGTTAGCCTGGACACCATGGTGAGCCCCAGCCTCTGAGATGTCTTAATAAGATTAAATAGTATTTATAAGTTTTACTGAGAAATTTTACCACTTGGAAGCTTCATGGCCACGGACAAGAGACTTTACCATTCTGCTTCCCTGCTTCCCCAGGTATGAAGAGGAGGTGACAGATATGTGTACCTCACAGTGATGGGGTAAAGGATTAAGTCATTTAAATGCTTTCCAGAAGAGACCAGTACATCAATAAGAGGTTAATACTGCTTCTAACGTGAAAACTGTTTTATGATAACAGAAGTGCAAAGTCTCTGAGTATTTAAGAATAGTCAGTTTATATAACTTTATAGTACAAAGTGTTTCTTCCAAGGTAAACATAAATGATTATAAGAATAAATCAATTAAACATTTTAGGTGTACAGCTGTACACCAGCAGACGGCCGGTGAGCAGTGTGCCGTTTCTGGACTGTCTCTTTGGGCATGAACCCTTGTACTTCGTGCAGTGGCTGCAGACAAGCCCCACAGCCTTAGCAAGCTGCAACCTGGGGTGAGCTAAAGCACCATAGACGAGAAGATAAACACAGGCAGAAGGGCAGCCTGGCTGAGGGCCAACGCCGGTCCTGAGAGCCTGACCTCAGGAGGCAACATCTTGTTTAATACTTAACTCCAAGTCACAAGGAAGTTAGATCTTCCAGCGTCTCCCAGGGATCTGTCATAACTTATTAAAGTGCTAGGTACTGAACAGGGAGGTCTAAGTCTGGGGAGATGCTTAGTGTGGGCTCATCAGCAGAGATTCTACAATACTCCCTTATTGCCTTGGTATTTATAACACCAATGGACACTTGCATATCTCCTGCCCACTGTTCTGCTCTTTCTAAACCTGTTGAATTCTTGCTGACATCCACCATGTCCAGGGCACACTGGCCACCTCCATCTGTCCTAAGACAGACCTGAGACAGAACTGGGTCTGTGCTCCCTGTGGAGTCAGAGAAGATGACAGGACCTTCCTGCTGTAACAGTGAGTGACTCACCAACAATTTACTAAGCTTGCTTGTGGACATCACGATACAGAATGGGAGGGGACATAAGACGAAGGCGCTTTCACCCTAAGACTATGTTTGCGCTCTGTGCTATAGAAAGAAATCCATACCCACAGGCATAGTTGGCTTGTTCTGAGCCTCTAACAGAGATGTAACCTAGGTGCTATCATGGCAAGAATTCAAGACTCAGAAGCTTTTGGAGGACGTAAACTCCTGCTGTACAGAAAGGGACAATAATGAAGAAAAGTACAGGAGATACTGAGAGAAACGTCAGCACCAGAAATCTGAGATAAGGCTCACCATGTGGCCAGAGGGCTAAGAGCAAACTTTGAATTGATTGACAGCCTTGGTTCAGAGTCCTGTAAAGATGCTAGCTAGAGGTGGGACAGGAAAGGTAGACAGATCTGCTGGGGTGTTAAGAAAGCCTCTCTTCCCAGATTGCCTGATCTCTGAATAAACCACAGCCTGGAGGCCAAGTCCTTTTCTTCCATTTGGCTCTGGTACTGACAGGGAAAAATGAACTCTTGTATTCTGATAACTATCAATCTTGGGCTATGTGGACATTCAGAAGGGGCAGCCTGGAACAGATTCTAAAATCAGAACGTTTTCTGAGAAGCAGCACAAATATTGCAAAAGTGCATATCTCCCCCTACCCTTAAAATGGTTATTGGAACTCTCATCAGAGACTTTAGCAAGGAAATTCTCCCCCAAACTCAACCTGCTTTATATTTTATTGCATTTGTATTTTTTTTATAGTTCAAGGATGACCTTGAACTCCCGATCCTACTGCCTCTCTACCTCATGAGTCCTGGGATTATAGATATGCATTCTCATGGCTGGTTTACATGTTGGAGATGGAACCTAGGCTTCACACATGCTAAGCATGTACTCTGTACTCTATGGACTGAGACACACCAGGCCTCCTTACTTCTGTCCAGCTGAAAGTGGTTATGAACTAATTTCATTTTATTCAGGCCAAAAGGAGGAATTACTTGAATCTCTCAGATGACCCTGTGAAGATGAAGAAGGACTCCCTAACCCTTTATCTTTACCTTTCCTGATAGTGCAGGGATGATGTAGCCTCTGACTCTGTGTGACGGAGCCTGCAGAAGGCAATTAAAAAAAAACTACTAAGATTAGGAACAACTATAAACGTTTCTTTGAAACCTTATCTCGAGAGAATTTTCCATATTATTGTAAGAAAGTGATTTGTAGGTGAATGGAGTTTTGTATCTAAATTTTGTGCCACGCCCCCATATCCCATAAGACATTTTCTTCAGGTGATGGCCTTTACACACAGAAAGGCCACTGAGCTCTGTGGAATCACCCTCAGACGCAGACCTGATAGCTGTTTTCATCTCCTGGCAAGAAAAAATTAACAGTGTTTTGAATAAATGCCCCAAATAGTGTTGCATAAAAAAATCCAAGTGGGCAACTGAACATTTTCAACACTGTTCTTGTTTTAGTTTTGCTTTGCTTTTCAGATTGAGGCAGAATTGGAGATTCCTCCCAAGAAGAGCTTATGGGAGACATTGTGTCTTCCTTGGGGTGTGGTTTTTACAAGGTTCTGTTCACAGGGTCTATTGCCAGAAGCTGCTTGTTAATCTATATTAATTGCAATACTGTTTGGCCAATAGCTTAAGCGTATTTCTAGCTAACTCTTATATCTTAAACTAACCCATTTCTATTAATCTGTGTATTGCCACATGGCTGTGGCTTACTGGCAAGGTTCTGGTGTGTCTGTCTCCTGAGGAGCTACATGATTTCTAACTGACTCCACCTTCTTTCTCCCAGCATTCAGTTTAGTTTTCTCACCTAGCTCTACTCTTCTACAGGCCAAAGTGGCTTCTTTATTCATTAACCAATAAAAGCAACATATATATAGAAGGACTTCCAACATCAAGGATTTACAGGTCACTTTGAGCACCTAAAGAATACTTCCCTATCCCGCAGGGATTTGGACCAGAGATACTGTGGCTGACACTGGAATATGAGTCATCAGAAGGCACCTGAGGAAGGGAAAGTCTTTATCTAGTCCAATTGTGGATGCCTGGGGATTTCTAGTTAATGCTTTAAGTTATTGTTTTTATATTTTGGTTTAAAATCCCTTCTGCTTCTTTAATAATTGGACTGCTTTTTAAAATAATTGGATTCTTTATGCTATTAATATTGATTTTAAAAATTGTTTCAGAAAATATTATTGGTTAGATTTTTCTTGATCAAGGCCATGGTTCTGAATTACTTTGCTCTGAAATCCATGGCTGATACCATTTCCACTGAGGGAGAAATAAAGTATTTGTGTAATAATCTGCTGTCAACTTCAAGTTACTTATTATGTTTCTGTATTTCTCAGAATCTTTCCTTGAAGTCTAATGCTGAAATCAAGGTTATTGGGATAGGAAAGCTTCTTAACTCTTCAGGCAGATCTGAGATCTTATGCAATTTATCCATGGTAAGTGTTGTTCATACTCTAGCATGGATGAGACATGTTGGCCCCATGGAGACATGTGGTCAGAGATAAACATTGGCTGGCAGAAGCTCCTTTAATGTCCATGGCACTTAGCTCTATGAAATCTATAAACATAAAATTTACAATTAGTACAGAATCCCCCAGTCTCTTTATATTCTACCATGGGTATCTTCATGGCAGAGGGAGCATGGGGCCACTGTTGTAGCACATCCACAGCCAGGGAACAGAGGGATGAATCGTGGTGTTTAGCTCAAGTTCTCCTTTGTATAGACTAGAACCTAAGCCCAGGAAGCAGTGTCACCCACTGTTAGGTGGCTCTTCTGACCTCAATTAATCTAATGTAGATTATTTCTCACAGGTGTGCCCAGAGGTCAAACTAATCTAGAAAACAGCTCAGAGTTATGCCCAGAGCTTAGTCTCCTGGGCAACTGTTGGTCCCTCAAGCTGATAATCAGTAATTCCCATCACACTCTTTTATTAACACTGACCTCTTGGTTTCATTTTTCACCCATGCTTTTCGAATATCTTTGAACATATTTAATGTATTTGACTAAAAGTCTTGGTGTCTATGTCATTCCATGGTCGAATGTTGGGGACTGCGGACCTCCAGACCCTGAATTTCCTGTGACCCCTGCCTGCCAGAGTAAACAACTTGTTTTCCTATTCTTGCAGCCGCTCTGAGCACAAAACCCTCAGGAGCTCCTGATGTCTGGGGAGTGGTTTCTGATGGGCTTGCAGCTGAGAGTTAGGGTGTGGCCATTAGTCAAAGAGACCCTATATAAGCTGCCCTGGAACACAATAAAGAGAGCATTCTGGGCATTCTTGGCCTTACCCATCTCTCTCTCTCTCTCTCTCTCTCTCTCTCTCTCTCTCTCTCTGTGTGTGTGTGTGTGTGTGTGTGTTTCAATCTCCAGGCCCTTGCCTGACTCACAAACTGTAGCGTAGAGCAGAGGTTGTATTACAGTCAAATCTCTTCATGAATATCTCCTATTGATTTCTTTTTCCCTGTGAAGAGAGCAAGCTTTCTGTTTTTGTTGTCGTATGCCTAATAACTTTTCATGGAAACTAGACATTTTGGTTGCTGGAGAGATGACTGGCATTTAAGAGCACTTGCTGCTCTTGCAAAGGACGCCGTTTTCGTGCCCAGAACCCACATAGTGCGACTCACAACTGCCTGTAACACCCTCCAGGAGAGCCAACGTTCTCTTCTGGCCTCCACTAGTATCTACACACGTACCATCATGTGCATGCACACACACATAAATAAAAGCAAAGTTTACAAAACCCAGACATTTTGAATTTTAGAGTGTGATTGCTCACAAGTCAAGTCTTCTTGGAACTGCCTGTGTTTTGATGCTGCTGCTGTTGTCATCCATGTTCGTTTAGTAACTTCCCTAAGCAAGTTCTTAGTGTTGCGTGGTCACGGACATCCATGCACCATTAGCCCAGTGAGCTGTTAACACTTCCAGAGGATTTTTAAAAAATAGCAAATAAAGAGTACATTTTCTCGCCTTTGCACACTACCTGCTTGGGAGGCTGCTTTTCAAATGCACAGAGGCCTCACTTGCTCTTCATGTGGGTCCTGAAAGGTAGCTGGGTGAAAGCCTGCTGTCCCTCAGGAATTCCAGTGTCTCACGGAAGCAAGCAAGCTGCTTCCCGCCCCCCTAAGAACCTCTGCTACTGGGACTGAGGACACACACACACACACACACACACACACACACACACACACACACACACACGCGCGCGCGCACGCAGACAGAGAGAGAGAGAGGGAGAGACTTACTTCACCTCAAAACCTGATGTCTTAAAACAGCAATTTATTGTTTCTCCTGAGCTCATTAGTCAGCCAAGCAGCAATGCTCAGTTGAGCTTGTCTCCACAGATACTATCCGGCTCACTGAGGTGTCTTTAGGAAGCTGGGTTGACTGGCAGATAGAGTCCCTGGCCAGGGAGCCAGGGCTATACTCCAGAGGATTTATAGTTCTTCCCCAGACTAGCTTAAACCTGTTGGGGAGGGAGACAGAGCAAGAGGAGAAAGAGGGAAACAGGATAGAGACAGCCAGAAGGACACACAGAAAGTTAGCCTGGGTCAAAACAGGCCACATGCCCACCAGCTCAGGTTCTTGCAATGGAAGCAGGCCTGCCTCTGGAATTGCCTGCAAAGCAGAGCACAGGAGAGAAGTGTGCTGTGCATGGTGCAGAGTGCAGCCGACTTTGCAATCCACCAAGCACATGAACTTGAGAAAGTTACCTGCTGAGCCTGCCAAGTCCCTTGTATCTATGCTGGTTGTCAGCAATGTACTTGTTGTTAATATCCAGAGACATTCTGGGAAATTCTTAAATCCCCATAGAAAATACTGGGAAACTCAGAGAGTCAATACTGCTTGCTCTTTTTTCTACAACAGCATAAAATCGAGTGATTGCATAATTGCTTGAAAATGGCTGTTTGGGGGTTAATTTCCAAATTATCAAAAGAAGAACAACAGGCTTTTTAAAAAAAAAAAAAAGAATAAAATATTATGCGTTTCTGATAATTCAGTCTGGCATTTCTGCCAGGATTTGCGCTGGTGCGTTCCATGTGGACAGACAACGCCAGCAGGCTTGAGCAGGTGTTATTTATGAAAGCTAGCAGGATTAATCCTTTGGAGTTTAACTAACACAAGACACATTCTGTACTAAGTCAGCTCCATGTCAGTCTCCTAAAAACTATTCATCTTAAGCAAACCATAAGCTGTTGCTAGGAGAATCCAAATAAAACCACAGTCAGGGAGCCAAGTGTCACAACCTTCTGGTGAACACCTCCCTGACACTCTGCTTCTTCCGTGAACTGAACGTGTCATATTTACACAAAAAGCATGTGCACAGTGTTGGCACAGGAGTCATGGCATACGGATATATGCTCAGTGCTTACGACAGGTCACAACAACATCACTGGCCCTGATTTGTTTATACTGACCAAAGTTCAGGAGGTCAAGTGACTATAACGGGACCCAAAATTCTTTGTTTGTTGATTGGTTTGTTTTCAGATTTAACCGACATAGAGATCTTAACATACCTGGGGTCTGAAGAGATGGTTCAGCAGTTATGAAAGCCTACTGTTCTTAAAAGGGACCTGAGTTTGGTTCCCAGCACATATATCAGGAAGTTAACAACCGCCTGTAACCCCAGCTTCAGGGATTCTGACATCTCTGGCTTGCACGGGCACGGACACACACAGATACACATAGGTGAAAGCAAAATAAATCACTTTAAAAAGTACCAACACACACACAGATTGACAGAACACATGAATGACAGCCTCTGTCTCCACTGTGCACTGCATTCTCACACTGCTTAAGCCAAGGGAAGCTTTGTAGCATCATGAACTTAACGCAAAGCCTCCTGGGTAAAGGCTAAGCCACTGGACTGCCATAAAGAACAGAACTTTTTAATACTGATTCTTGTCCTGGCGAAGCCCAGGCTTCATTTATATCCCAAGACTTACGGGAAGGAGGACGGGTCAGAAAAACATGTTACTTCTACCAAAAGCAGCGGGGTAAGTAAATGAATGAAGAGAGGGGGACTCCCAAGGCTGTGGAATTCTATTATTAATTTGATTATACAAATAGACTCACTACAATTGTTATTTTTCCATACATTAATTACTCCTCTATGTATTTCTGCCAAATAGCTAAATGGTCTCCTCACTTTAACAATGCTGTTATTCATAGTCTTGGCATAATCAAAAGCTATTGTATTGCCCTGTTAAAAGCTATACAGATTGTATATAGTCAACCTAACAGACATGCTTTCCACTATTTGAGTAATGGTTCTGCACTTTGATTGTCTCCGTGTCTCCTCCCTGCTGTTGATGGATAGTTGTCAGAGCTGAACTACAAAGAGGCCGAAAAACCACGAAAAATGGATTGTGTATGAGATAAACAGCCGAGTGTCTGTTTCACAGATCCAGCCTTCCACGCGGCTGCTTTGACTTCCATAGCAAGCTGTGTCATTTTCTTACTGTAAACTTTCTAGAACCTTGGGTTTGGGCAGCCATGACGGGGGATAGTAGCCTCACTAAGGAGAAGGCTGTAACCAGCGGCTTTATTTCTTTTCTCCAGGTCTTCCTGGCAGACTCTAAGGTTCCAGTCACATGTGCTTTCAGCATGGTGTCCAAGTCACACGAGCCTGCTGTTTAATGTGAATTAGCTCATCCTTGACTGCACAACTAGATTATTTACATCACCTGGAAAAGTCTGCAATTCTTATTTGCAATAGAATGCTATAAAAGTTTTAAGATTGAGGCCAGTCATTAAGAGTTCTTTCTGCTCCTCCAGGGGACCCAAGTGCAGGTCTCAGCATCCATTCTGGCCAACCCACAACCACTTGAGATCTCCTCTACTGTGAACTACGACGCACCCTCTGACTTCACTAAAAAGGCAAAAGAAGGCGGAGAGGTCCGCAGAAATGCCTTGAACAACCCAAATCAGAACACACCAAAATATATGGCTTTCATAAGCTACCTCTTGAAAAGACCTCAGCCAGCCAGTCCTCAGTCTCTCTATCTCTCTCTCTCTCTCCCTCTCTCTCTCTCTCTCTCTCTCTCCTTTCTTTCCCTTCCCTTCCTCCCTCCGTCTTCCTTAAGACCCATTGCTCAAACCAATGTTAAAATATCGTCCTAATAAACCCAGCACTGCTTCACATCAACTCTGAGAGTCTTTCCTGTCATGCAGTCAGGAGTCCTGGTTTCACCTGAGTGGAGGTCTCTGCACACACTCCAGAGCTCCAGAGACTGGAAGCCCATGGAGCTCAGACCTGTGTCTCTGGCCCTGCTGTGACTGACAAAGCTTGGCTTAGTCTGTAAGGGGATTACAAAAGAAATAAAATAAATCATATAATACACAGTAATTGCCAAAATAAGTTATATAATACACATAAGACACTTTGAACAATGAGAGAACAGTAAATATCTGCATTGCTTTGGCAATACAAGCTTAATACTGCTGGTTTTGCATTAAAACTAACTTCACTGGTCATATAAATTCTGGTGAGTCTTCTATATAGAAAAAAGACACTGTTAGACTCAGACTAAGTTGGATTTATTTATCTATCTACTTATTATTTATTGCTCTGACGAATTTTCTTTGAAACTTTAAAATGAGATGAGAAGAAAAAGGGAGAGAGTTTCTTTTATAAAATCCAAGAGTGGCTGCGTGTCTCTCCCTCCGTCTTTCACCTGAAGCTCTTCATTTGAAAGGGAATCTAGTTTAAACATGGTTAAAGTTATTGAATGGCCCAAGTTAAAAAAAATTAGAAAGCTCAGCCCATATCTAATGGAAGTTCATGAACCTTGGCAAAACTCTTGTTGACCTGTGCAAGCATCAGGCTGATTTGGAACCAAAGCCAGGCAAGACTCAGTTTGAAGGGAAGGCTTCACAGGGCTCTACAGATAAACACGGTTTATACAACCGGAAGTATTTGATCCCTGCCTGCTGCTAAGATTTCTGATTTTCTCAGCCCTTGAATCTGATTTCTGGGTTTGACAGCTGGAATTTTGTAATTTTCAACCTGTATTACTTTTATATATTTGGAAAGTTTACCACAGGGACACGTATTTTTTTATGTTTTTCTTTTAAATATTTACTTCTCTTTTGCATGTGTGTGTGTGTGTGTGTGTGTGTGTGTGTGTGTGTGTGCATGTGAGTGTATGTCCTGTGTGTGTAGATGCCCACAGAGGCCAGAAGGGGACACTGGGTCCTCTGGAAGAGCAGCGAGAACTCTTAACCTCTGAGCCATCTCTCCAGCCCCAACTTATACATTCTAATTTAGTAAATCATTTTTCTGATATAATAAGTCTTTGACAATCATGAAAAATTAACCCCTCTCATAAGAAGAGGGTAATTAAGTAAGAAAAGATTTAATAGCCTCTATGCATGGGCTTCTCCTGATGTCATCAACACATAGTAGAAAACACAGAAGTTTACAGAGAGACCCTTGAAAGGCTTGCTGCACAGTGTATCTATAAAAACAACAAATCCGTAGGAATGACCCAAATCGGGTAAGGGCTAAGGAGAGGCAAGCACAGAATTCCTGCTCTTAGGCATATGTCAGCGGGTGGCTCTTTCTCCAGGCATAGCATGGCTATCTCTACCAGGAAGCAGAGATGGCTATGGGGATCCACAGCCCCACAGCCTTGGCTCTAAAACAAGAAACAGAGAGGTGGAAAAACGCCCGGGAAATATAATGGGCTGTTAAAACTAGCTGTAGACAGAGAAATAAGTTGATTTGCCAGAACTTACCTAAAATTCTGGGCACTACTCCCTCCTCCCAGCTCAAAATGCTCTTGGGAGATGCTGCAGTGTACGACTGACGGTAAGACTCCAAATTGCAACTTGGGGCCATGGTGGTCAGAACCCACGCTGGGGAAACTGCTCAGTGATAAGGCTGCTTTTGAGTTACCTGAGTCCCTGTAGTTAATTCTCACCTACGATCCTATGAGTGACCTCAAAAAAAATCTTCTGGTTTGTGAAGCTGAACGAGGATGGAATTGTTCCTCTGGTCTTTCGTAGGTGTCCTGCCTAAGGAAACAGGCATTTATCCCCACTGCTGGGAGAGCCCATGTTAGTAAAGTTCTGTCATCTACAGAGATCCTGTGTCCACACACTTTCCATGACAATCTCAAAGGTGTTGGTTAAAGGAAATGCAAAGGTAGAACTGAGTGCAGTCATGGATGTGAAGCCCCCGGAGTCTTTTAGCTCTGAACACTCACTCCCATGCTGAAAGCCATGATAGAAACACAGGGTTTCCAACATCCTAGCAGCATTTTTGCCCTGTGTTTTCTGGCTCACTTTGTTTGCAGAAAGAAGCCTCTGCCTCTCTTTCACACCACACATTACTTTTGTCCGGTTTCTGACGTGCATGGAGACATCACAACATGTAAGCTCTCTGCATCTGACTTTATTCCCTGACCCACAAAGGACTGAGATTTGGAGACAGGAAGGCAGCTGCTTTCTTGTTGCTGAACACAGTTCTACAACAGCCTCACCCAGGCTATCGTTGGCGGACAGACTTGTCCTTGGAGACCTATTTTTAGACGGCTGAACACAGAAAAGAACTGCTGTCCCCTAAGGCACGCACGGAGTTGGAGTAGGGATTCTGCCTTGAATATCCTAACAGTGGTTTTCATCAACGCACCAACAGTGGGTGGATATTCTTCTCTGTGCTCCCCAGTTGTTGACTTGGGGTTCTAAGTGTAGCTGGTAGTACTTGGTTGTGATTCTCCGCTTAGTTCCTTTTCCTGAATGTTTTAGCCATTGCTCTCTCTATTACACAGGTCATGTGCCTGTTTATATTAGGCTGTCTGCCTCTTAAACCAAACATCTGGAGACTTTCCTAAAATATAGGGGAGACCTTTGACGATGCTATGAGTTATAAACACCTCCTTCCCTGACGTGGTTTTGCTGACTTGCGCTATGAAAGTTATTTTCTGAAAACAAATGGAAATATTTCATCTGTAATGTAATCTAAACCATCAATATTTTCTTAAGGTGAAATCTTTTCTCTATCTTGGGTATTTATTTAGCTTGTACCAAACAAAAAATGTCTTGATGTGTATAGTAAGCATGGAAACAGCTATTGTGTGACTGTATTAGGTGTAGTCAGTAAAGATAACGAAGAATATTTCGGGGCAGAGACAGAGTCCACACTGCTTTAGAGAGATCGACGGTATCGGCTGGGATGAAGGTTAAATCCCATTGTGGCAGGGATGGTCTGGCTCTGTTCAGAACCAGGAAGCAATAAATGCCCATGCTTAGTTCTCTCTCTCTCTCTCTCTCTCTCTCTCTCTCTCTCTCTCTCTCTCTCCCTCTCTCTCCAGCCCTGGACCCAAGATGGTACAGCCATCTTGGATGAGGCTGTGCTCCTCAGGTAAATCTCTCTGGACAGTCTTCCAGACAAGCCTTGCCTGCATGGGACTCTCATGTCACTCTTTGCCAGAGACACTAACCTTAACATCCCGTGTGGTGTGGATGGGATGGAGAACCCATGTCTGAAATAAAAGGAGAGTTGAGTGTCATTCCACTGAGTGTTTTGGAACTTCCACACAGGTCACTATTTGGCATCTTTTCTCAACACTTTTCACCCTGATATCCCTATATGGGGTACTCACGCAATTCAGAACCCCCTTTCCTCCTTCATTTTTCCATGCATTGAGATGGTATTTGTTTCTGTTGCCGTAGGGAATTTGTGTGTCTGAGACTTCTCAGGTCACTTGCTTTCTTTTGAAGATGATGGTTGTCCTAGGGTGATTCAGAGCTCCTGAGCTCTGGCTTTGCTCATGTGCCTGTGACATTCAAGGCTGTGACAGGGATTGTGTTGGTTTAGGTGGAATGACACACTGAAATGGCAAAAAAAAAAAAAAACAGAAGTCATTTCTGAAATAAGTCCCCAGTGAAGAAATTAATCAGCTAGCATGGGGGTTATGTCCCGAGCAGAGAGTGACTCAAGAGCCCCATGCAGGCAAGGGGCTTCAAGGTCTATACAAATTTGAGAGAACTGAGATTGCCCTAGGCTGGGTTGGTGAGAACCATGCTGGCTAAAGTCATGTGGAGAAACATTCATTTAGAGGCCACAGGCCTTAGAAGAGCTAGAAACATTATCCAGGAAATCCAGATTGGCCAATATCCCTTAGGACACGAAAACAATGAGGGTTTGCTAATCATTGAGCCTCAAACATTGGCAGGCCCCAAACTTAGTGACTGATCCCTGTCATGAACCACAGGGGAAGAGTCTGAGAGGGCTTGGGCAGGGCCCTAGGAAGTACAGCAGTGACCCCAAGCAATGAACTCTCCATAATTTCACATCCTCCCTATTAGTGGCTAGAGGAGTAAATATTTTTATTATTTCTTTAGTCTTACTACCAACTTTACACATGTTCATTTAAAAAATATTAAGGGGGAGAGAAACTAGAAGAAGCCATGATCTAGGTTGTTCTTTCCAACATAAACAACCACAGAACTCCAGGTACTCATTCCTCACATTTTGCAAACTCAGCACAGCCTCATGCTGCCCCTCAGCCTTCTTTTCAAGGCACATGCTCTCGTCGTAGCTAGGAGCATCATCTAAGCGCTCATCCCAGACACCCAGTATGGATTCGTATTTTCTTCTGCTCTCATTCCTCAGTGTGATGGTTAGTTTGGGGGACCTGACAAGATTTAAAATCCACTGGTCTTGAGCAACTCAAGTTTTATATAAATTTGAGAGAACTGAGATTCCCCCGAGGAAGAGGTCGGTCAGAACAATGCTAGCAAAGGCCCATATGGGGACACATTCATGCTGAGGTCACAGGCCTTGGAGGAGCAGGGGATATTATCCAGACTATGCAGCACCTTCCTGTAGTTGATTTTTTCTTTCAAAATCTATCCTGTTTTATTTTACTGAGACGGGGCCTCCTGTAGCCCAGGATGATAATGTAGGTACTATGTGACTGAGGATGACCTTGAACTACTGACCCTTGGTCCTCCACCTCTGGAGGGCTGGGACTACTGGTGTGCACCACCATTCCTGGTTTCTACAGTCCTGGACACAGATCCCAGGGAGGCACGCAGAGTGAGCACTCTTAGCCATGTCCCTTACCCATTTCTGTGACACTGAAAGCAGGAGGTAAGGGCTACTGAGACCCACGCACAGCTGTGCCTTGCTCAGGCTGGAGCTCCATTCATCCACCTGTTCAAGAGAAGGGGAGACCCTACTGTCTGCCCAGTGGCTTTGCCGGCAGGAATTGCTTCCACATCCAAGGATCCTGATACCTTTTCTGTGGGGCCATCATTCAGTGCTGCAGGGATGTAGCGATCACAGCAACCTAATGAGAAACACTGCACACACTTGGTCCCATCAGTCTGGCAATTGTCCTTCCTGGTTCAGTCTCCTAACTTTTGCTCTAGGACCTTCGGTGTTCTGCTGAGTTGTTTCAAGGGATAGGAAGCAGAGCTTGGGAGCAGGAATTCTATCTAACACTTGGGGCATGCCACAGGAAGCCTTCCAGCCAGGGTTTCCCCTAGGGGTCTTAGAACAACGCCAGTACCACACCGTCAGCTGCCTCAGTTTCTCAAGGCGGGGGTCTTAGTAATTCTGCCTGAGTGGAGGGCGGTAACTGCCGGCTCACCCTAGCCCTGCACCCCTGCATAAGCTGGATGGAAAGACAGAGGTGTGGGGACCCAAGGGCTGGATCAGGAGGAGGAAGAGTGGGAGACAGAAACAGTCTGCGATCCAAAGAGTCCAAATGGTGTTTGGTTTGGCCTTTAGAAATGAAAGCCAGCAACAGGAAATGTCAGCTTACAAAACCCCCATGCGGTATTATCTGATGACAGCCATTAGACTGGCTGGCAAGAATCTTGAGATCACCCCAGGCAGAAAAAACAAAACAAGCCCATATGAATGTCTAGATATACCTCCAAGACTTACCGGGCTGGCAGGCTTGGCAGGCTGGTACCAGAATTAATCTGATTGTTTTGGCACTGGTAGACAGTGCAGGAGGAGGGGTCCAACTTCTGACACCAGCTCTGAAACCCAACGGTCATGATACAGGCCAGTGGCTGGCGGGGTGGATGAGAAGCGGGCAGCCTGTGCTTGAAGATTGAAGAACCCACCAAAAGAATATAACCAGTGCTGGTCTACAGTGAGCACTGTAAATAAAGAGAGAGATGTTTCTTGCTGGAGCCAGAGAGGAGCTAATCCTGAACCTGTGGCCATCAGCATGGAGTTTCCAAGAAGGCCTATTTTCCATGCATGTCACAACTCTGAATGAGCTGTCATTCTTCAGTATAAGGGCCCTGGCTGGATCCTGGGCTGGTGAGGGAGACAGCCTACTTTCTAAAGTGCTGGATCGTCTCTACCATTTTCTGGCACTAATAGAATTTTTAGCTTCCTCTTTTGTGCAGGAAGATCACCCGCCTAGTCACTGGGTGCCACGATGCTTTATCAACCCCTCTAAAGATGTAGCCAATTCTTCCTCCTCTGTCTGCTTTTGCTTCTTGGCTCACTCGGTACAGCTTCAGTGGCCAATTTCCACAGCGTCCAAAGCCTTTGCTGTTCTTGAAGCCAAGAACAAGATATGAAACGGAGAAAGGAAAAAAAAAAGTTTGCCTTGACCAAAATGCTTTAGGACATCTCTCGGGATAGGTGACTTTATTTGTCAACTTGACACACCTAGAGTCAACTGGGAAGAGTCTCAGTGAGGGACTGCCTAGATCAGGCTGGCCTATGGCCATGTCTGTGGGGGAGTGTCTTGTTGTCTGATGTGATGTGTGAAGACCCAGCCTAAAGGAGGACAGCTAGCTGAGCACTAAGCATGCATGGTACTGGTGGTGATGTAGCTAGCCTAAGGATAAAAGGAAAATAAAAAATGGACATAGCAACCGGAAACACAGTGGGCCGAGAAAGATGGATCAAATAAGCTCTAGCCACGGTGGGAACAAATTTAGATGGCTGAGACGGAGAAAATTCAAAAGGGGAATTCCAGCTTGACTTCTAATGACTCCGGGACAGGATGTGAAACAAGCAGAAGAAAGGCCACGTGAATATGGGCCCAGGAAGCTGACCAGGGTCACCATGCATAAATGGCCGAAAACAGAATTGCGTTCCCCTCCAGCGAGTTTCACAGCAAAGGGAAGATGTGTGAGTGAAAAGGAGGCATTCTGGTCTCTCCTGAGAGGAGTTGCTCCCCTGAGAGCTCTGCCCCTGACTTCCTGAGGCCCTGACTCCCGTTGGAGGCAGAAAGGTCTGCATGATTGCGGGCTGGAATGATATCCACCCTGCAAGCTCCATGGCTGAGCACCCCCTCAGCACTAGGCAGCAGGGAGGGGTTGGTCGATCGCTCTTCCTTTCTCCAGAAGGGCACACCAGCTACGGGCTTTCTTGCTCAGCAACACTATGGAAACAGAAATGGCTGGCTGACTGCTTAGGATGCACAGACAGCACGTCTTTTGGTCCATGTCATTCTTATTACAAAGTGTATTTTAATTAGGGCTTGGCCTGGAAAGGGGACGTGAAGGGGTCTGGACTGGAAGAGACTGTGTTGGGCTCAGCCTTTCTCACGCCTGACTGTGTACATATGTAGGGCTTTCTTAAAGGAAAGTCAAAGGATATTATTTTTCTTCCTCAGACATCAATTTACCACATGAATTGTATAGAAAATTGGTACCAAAAGAGGAGCTAAGAAGGAAGATAAAGGAAGGAGCAGAACCATGTGGTGTTTCTTTGTTGTTTGTTTTCATTTTGGCCGAGAGCTCCATGTACTAAAACAGCAGAGTGACTTCTTTAGGTTTGGAAGAAAGGTCATTTTCCACATTGACGAATGGCTTAGTCTGCTCTTCCCTAAGGTAACTCTGCAGGCGCCATTCAGTGCATCATCTGAGTGTGAAATCCCCAGCTTTTCATTAGACTTCTCAGACACCACACAGCACATAAAAACAATAAGCCCTTAAAATTTACACCCACGCATATCCTGGTGAAATGGATTCCCCTACATTGCTTATAAATTCAGCAGAGAGAAGATGATGTGGCAGACACTTGCAAATAAACTGTTATTTAACAGCACTCAAGTACTTTTAAAAATGATAGAATAGATCTTAACCATTTTTTGTTAGAAATTGAAAACTAACTCAATGATTACTACATAAAAATAAACACTTTCAAATGAACTTTTACTTGTAAATTTGACACTTGCCCTTCTAAATACCTTTCTAATTTCTTATCTCTGAAAGTAATCACTGGCCCACAACTCTAGCAGAAGGCCCGTATTTGCTAGAGGACATACTGGTTATCCCAAGTAATACTCTTAACCTTGGACTACCCCAACTCCCCTCAGTGACTGTTCAGCCCCTCCTCTCCTTGACTATTATAGATGACTATCTATTGATCTTCAATTTTAAATTATATGTTACATTTTTAAATGAGCTGCATAAACATTAATATCTTAAAAGATGACAAAATTGACCTTAAATTTGTATCAAACCAAGATTCATACCAATGCAAAGTATTCATCTCTATAGCATATCCCACTTTAAATGAAAAACATTTATAAAAAATATTTGGAAATTTGGGCATAGTTCTCTCCAAACTGCTTCCTGCTTTTTGTTGGGCAAAGTATTTTGGGGGGTTTCATGGAGACCTTTAGGGGGGGTCTTGTTCCATCAAGCCACATTAGTTGGAAGGAATCCACAGGTTCTCATCCTCTGTAGGAACAAAAGCAGAGCCTCTTTTTCCAAGCAACATATCTTGGACTCAAATTTTGAAGTCAAGATACGTTTAAAATATATGTTGGTTTAGCTTAGCAGCCTGTACAATGAAATGTTTCTCTGTACTTAGCTCATTCATAATTAAAAAATTCAAAGAAAACATAATAATATACATAATCCAGTCTCTCTGTGGATTATGTATAATTGTCTTTAATCTATAATTGTCTGTACTCTTTTATATTATAGTTGTGTATACTCCTTTTGCTCTCTCTCCCAAGCCTACATACATTTATCCAACACTGCAACCCATTCAGATATCTTTTTTATCTTTATTGTGTGCATATCTGTAATTATTTTCTGACCAGGAGTGCTTATTTTTTTGTTTTAAATGCTAAACAGGTGTGATTAGGACCAACTCCACAGCCTTTTCATCTTGCTCCACCCAGTCCAACATGGCAGAAGCATGTTCATTGCCTCTGAGAGCTATGCACATCAGCCCAGCTCCAGGGTCACAGTGGGTCTATATTACCATTAAGAAATTTGTAACACACTGATAATAGACCCCATTTAAGTGGTTGGCCTCCTGAAAAAGCCAGAGCCATTCCTGCCCCAGCATAAACCAGGAAGCTTTCTTTCCTACTAATGCTGAGTCAAGATGATTTCTCTAAAAGGAGCCGTACCCCATGCTTGCCACCAGCAAACAGAGTCCATCTGAAAAAAAATGTGGCTACCAAGAAGCTGCACTATACTCTGTTCTTTTGTGTCTAGAATTCCTTTTAAAGCTCTCTCAGGTTTTATGTGAATATAGACAGCCCATATGGGCATGCCAATTTATAGATGGAGACTGTTGGTTCCCAGCTGCCCAGACCCAAAATAATCACACAGAAACTATATTAATTGCAACACTGCTTGGCCAATGACACTAGCATATTCCTAGCTAGCTCTTACATCTTAAATTAACCAATTTCTATTAATTAGTGTATTATCACATGGCTGTGGCCTACTGGTAAGGTTCTGTCTGGTGTCTCTCTTCTTTGGCAGCTACATGGTATCTCCCTGACTCTGCTTACTCACTCTCTACATCTCTGTTCCAATTTTCCACCTAACTTTACTCTGTTAAGCCATTGGGTAAAAGCAGCTTCTTTATTAGCCAATAGCAATAAAACATATTCACAGCATTCAGAGGGGGATCCCACATCAATTGCCAAATTCATTTATGGGCTGAGAAAGAAATAAGGGAACCAATACCTTTCATAAAAATCACAAATAACACAAAATATTTTGGTATAACTCTAACAAAGCAATTGAAAGACTTATATGACAAAGTTTCCAGTTGCTGATGAAATAAATTGGTGAAGATATCAGAAGATGGAAAGATCTTCCACGCTTATGGATCATTAAGATTAAAATAGTAAAAATGTCCTACCAAAAGCAATCTACAGATTCAATGCAATCCCCATCAAAATTCCAACAAAATTCTTTAATGACCTTGAAAGAACAATGCTCAAACTTATATGGAAAAACAAATTACACTCAAGATGGCTAAAACAATCCTGAACAATAAAAGAAATGTTGGAGGTATCATTATTACTGATTTGAAATTCTAATACAAAGCTATAGTAATAAAAACCATGTGGTATTGGTATGCTGGTGAGAACATGGAGCAAGGGGAGCACTCCTCCATTGCTGGTGGGAATGCAAACTTTTATAGCCACTATGGAAATCAGTATGCAGTTCCTCATAAAGTTGGGAATCGATCTACCTCAAGACCCAGCTATACTACTCTTGTACATATACCCAAAGGACACTCCATCCTATCAAAAGAATACCTGTTCAACTGTGTTCATTGTGACTTTATTCATAATAGCCAGAAGGTGGAAATAACCTAGATGTCACTCAACAGAAGAATGGATAAAGAACATGAGTATATTTACAAATGGATCGTTACTCAACTATTAAAAAAAGTGGCAACATGAAACTTGCAGTTAAATGGGTGGAACAGAAAATAAATCATTCTGAATGATGTAACCCAGGTCCAGAAAGACAAACATGGTATGTACTCATGTATAAGTGGACATTTGCTGTTGAGTAAAGGATAATCATGCTACAACCCACAGACCCAGAGAGGGTGAGTAGCAAGAAGGGCTCAAGGTAGATGTATGGATATCCCTAGGAGGAAAAGAGAATAGATGTTGTAGATGGGATGGGGGCAGGTGGAGATAGGAACAGGAGAAATTAGGGGGGCACGTAGGGAGAGATGACTGGAACTGAGGGCCTTAGGGGGGCCTTAGGGAGGCCTTAGGGGGGCGATGTGGAAACTTAGAGAGAAGGTCGCTCTGATCCTACACAATGAAGCAAACCACTCTAGAGATGAGCACCATTGCAAGACTCAGGCAGAGTAACCTTCCCTAACTGCCCTTCACATCACCACAGGCTTCCAGGTGGATAAGAGCCTGTGGAGACAAAGGCTAGAAGCTAGGCCTGAAGAAGAGGGAGAAAGGCTGAAAAATGGCCCACTTTCAGACTGTGCTGGAGGGCTTGCTGAGGCAGCAGATTTAACAAGTATTATTATTTATTTATTTATGTATTTATTTATTTGTTATGTATACAACATTCCATGGATGCCTACACACCAGAAGAAGGCACCAGATATCATTTTGGATGGCTGTGAGCCACCATGTGGTTGCTGGGAATTGAACTCAGGACCTCTGGAAGAGCAGTCAGTGCTCTTAACCTCTGAGCCATCTCTCCAGCCCCAACAAGTATTATTTGAAAGTTTTGACACTAATGGGATCAAACACAGAGTTTTCATTATTCTTGATACCCAAAACAAGGATTACATGACAGAGGTCCTACTTAGGAAAAAAAAATCTATCTTACCTCAAATGTGATATACTCAGGCTGGCAGAGAGGATGACATTTAACACAGAATTATCATTTCTATGGTTACCAGAATTATCTGAATTTTTCTATTAATCAGCAAATTATCAAACCTAATTCTACCAGCTGAAGAAGTTTCTCTTATGGTTGAACATTATGCTCATGTGAAATTGTTAGGCTGATGTTTTGTGGCTTCAAAGGCAACTGAATTCATGTTAATTATTGTCAAATTGTTATAATCTAGAATCACCTTGCATGAGGGAACCTCAGCTGGGGAATTGCCTGCATTAGACTAGCCTATAAGCAAGCTCATGGGGTCTTTTCTTAATTTGTGAGTGATGTGGCAAGGCTAAGCTCACTGTAAGTGATGCCACCCCTGGTCAGATGGCCTTAGCCTGAATAAGGAAGCAGGCTGAGAAAGCCAGGGAAGGCAAGCAGTAAGCAGTGTTCCTCCATGGTCCCTACTCCAATTCTCCAGGTTTCTGCCTCGAGTTCAACTTCTCTTCATGATGGATTGTAAACTGAGGCAAATCCTTTCCTTCCCAAACTGTTTTTGGTCATGATGTCAACACAGCAAAATAATGCAAACGGGACATCTACTTTGTGTAGTTTCTTAGTTTCCTGAAGTTAATCTAGCACCACATAAGCATCTTTGTCTCTTTGACTCTGAATGAGGCATGACTCAGCCCTCTGGGGTGACTCTGCCACTGCTCACAGCCACGTGACAGTCAAGGCACAAAGTTGCTGCAAGAGGCAGAGTCTGGAAGACAGTAAACTGGATTCCCATGATGCTCAGACAGGCCCAAGTGGTCTGAGCTTTCCACCCTCCAGTTTGCACCATCGCTGAGAGGTCCTCTCAGCGCAGACATGGGGAGAACCAAGAAGCTAATAGGAAAGAAGCAGCCACAGGAGCTACCCCCAGCCACTGCCTCACTCCTTTCATTCCCAGAAGACTCCTGAAGCCCTAAGAAGGATGTGAGGCCTTGGGAAGCCAGAGAGCAAACCTCTCACTGCCAGGAAAGAGCCGGAAGTGAGAAAGATCTCCTGTGAGACTGAGACCCCAAATCCACCTTCCTCACTACTCCCCCAGCGTTTTTCACTGCCACATTTCAAGGGTCTACTGACTTCAAACTTAAACATAGAGGAAGGAAACCTCCTATCATGGCCCTGATATTTACGTTCCTATGGACAGTGCCTGAAATACTGGCCTATGGGATAAATAATGATTCCGGGAATCAATGATCAAACTGATCAGCCGGAAGCCTACTCAGCATGAGCTACTTAGTTGTCTTCCCCTCCTCTCATGCTGCCTCACCTTAATAGCTGTAACAGGTGTATGGCGTGTTGTCTCTAAGAACTGACCTTCGGGAAAGTTCTCAGCACACAATAAAATATTCTCTTGAGGGGAATCTATAGCAACAGTCTCCTGCCCCAGGTCTACATGTGAATCTTCCACTGCAGTAGCTTATTCAGAAATTTTAAATAAGCAGTTTTCTCATCACAGAGAAATGCTCACATCTAGATACTTTACAACCTAGGACTTAAGGCTTGAGGAGGGAAGATGCTGTCTGTCCATCTGTCCGTGTCACAGAGTATCCGGAGGAACAGGAGGAGCTTGCCAGGAAAGACGGGTCAAGGCTGGGAGGTTTGTAACTGCTTTTAATGAAAAAAAATGAAAGTTATGAAAAAAAATCAAATCACATCCAAACAGCGAAACCATCTCATTCCGAAGAAAACAGGAAATGAAGGTTTGGAAGGGGCCGGTGTAAGAAAATCTCAACAAACAAAATAAAAGAGAGGAAAGATCTCCCATTCATGTCTGCTCTTCTGATGCAATCTCAGCCACGTCAGTGCTGCTTTCTTAACAGTATGATCCAAATAGTTTTCAGGACCCAGAGGGTTTCCTGGGGTCTCCACTCATTTTCTGTGAGCAGGTTAACTAGTGTACTGCTGTGGATGGGACGCTCCGAACCCATCATTCTCCACAGATAGCTACCATTGCTGTCCACTATCAGACGCTAGCCCATCCTTGTTCCGGCTGGGCTCATTTGAAATATGGCAGACAGTACCTCAGTTTCCTTTTGGATATTGACGGTAATACACCAGGATGGGTGTTTTCCAGAGTACGTTGCATGGAAGGCTGTTTTCAGGAGAATTCGGTCCCGTGAAGAGGTGTTACCGTGCAGGCGCATGGACTGTGTACTCCATGTCTTCCGTACAGGTTGGGAGGGAAAGCAAAGCACTGTGGGAGTTTTTAAGAGCCTTGCAGAAAGAAAATACTTCATTTATATATCTCAAAGTTTTCTGGGATTTTTGGCCACAGAATCTTTTTTTTGGGGGGGGTCCTTAATTCAGCTTCTGTAGAGCTCCCAGGAAAGCATGGATTCAGTGGTGCCTAGATGCGTTTGGGATTGCATTTTTTAATTTCCTCATTACCTTGACAAAGCCAACTAAAGGGGGAAAGGATTCCTTTTCATCACAGTTGGAGAAGATATAGCCCAATGAGCTGGGGAAGATGCGGCATTGCACCGTGGGTTGGTGATCACAACGCATGCTCAGTCAAGAGATGAAGAACGGGAAGTGGGATCTGGCTATGAACCCCAATTCCCACCGCACCCCCAGCTGCTCACTTCCTCTGGGTGAGGCCCTACCTCCTAAGGTTTCTACAGCGTCTTCCAGTAGTACCACCCACTGAAAACCAGTGTTCAAACGCATGAGTCTGTGGGAGACATTTCACGTTCAAACCACATCAGCTATCTCTCCTACACCAGAAGATTCTAAGAAGTTAGAGAAAGTGTTCACGCTTCGTTCAGAGGTGGCAAGTACTCCTTCCGTTCCAACCGTGAAGATGCGATACCTCTGGCTAGAAAGGATTCTAGAGCGGAATGAGCGAATTTCACCCAGCAGAAGAGCACTGACGAGGACACAAGCTGTGTCCTAGGAAACCCACACCCAAGACTGCATAATGTCGCTAGAGTGACAGGGCACAGGGAAGTCTGGACTCTGAGCTGCTGCGACAGAACTCTCTGCTGGCTTCCACAGTGCCCTGCTTTCCAGTTCTCTGGTTAGAAGCACAGGGTTCTGAGAGGAACTAGAACCATTTCCTTCTGCCAGCTTTACAGTTACACGTCTGTTCATGACACTTGCAGAGTTTACAGGCTGTGACACAGATGACAACATTCCTGTCAACCTTCTAGTGTTGCCAGTACTCGGCCCAAGCTAAAGAGGTTTAACATACTGGGTCACATGACACATTTGCGTGTTACTTGGGTGCCCACCTGCCCGAAATGGTGTTATCATTATACTCATTTACATACAAGTTGCCTCACAGAGATCATGTTCTGTGCGCTGAGATGAGGTCACTGTCCAAGTGTTGGCTTCCTTCTGTGCCCTGGCCTCCTTAGGAAAGGCTACCTGATCCAAACTGGCGTCCAGCTTCCAGCTCACAGGTCAGTGGCCACCCTTTCTATATCTTTATGTACTCCTATTGTTGTTGCTATTATTGTTATTGATATTATGTTGGGGGCACTGTGAGGAGGTCAGAGCCCAGCGTTCAGTAGCCAGTTCTCTCTTTCTACCACTGGATCTTGGGACTGGACTCACTCTCTGGTTTGACTTGCAATGGTTGCTCCTGCTGAGCTGTCTCTCTGCCACTGCCATTCCCATTTACATCACCTGTTTTATGTCACAGACAGGAAGTCCTTTCCCCTGCTATTAAGAGGTCTCTGTGGTCAGTCATCATTGTCCTAAGAGGATAAAGATTGGTTGAGTTTTTATTCTGTCCAAAGACCCACTGCAGAGTGATTTCCATATGTAAAGAAACTTTGAAATAAATAATACAAAAAACAGTTTAGTATGAGCATATCATACCTAATAAAGCATAAAACACTGTATTATAAATCGAACAAGCATTCCTAGCATTTGAAATATGAGAAATTACAACTAAGGAAATAAAGAGACTTCTGGTGCAATGGACATTGCGTTGAAGAGAAATGACATCAACCTCAATGACCATGTGTCCTGAAGCCAGCGGCTTCTCCCACAGAAATCAACTTCTATTCAGAACTTCTAAAAACCCAGGAAATCTGTTTTGAATGGTGATCTCTTCATCTTCCTCTCCATTGTTTTAAACAAATTAATTTCTAAGGAAATCCAAGGCAGTTTGGTGCCTTATAAACTGGCCATTAAAAAAACAAAAACCATAATTGCTTTCTGGATGAATGGCTCCTTTATGAGTATGATGAGATGTTGAAGACCCTACATTTAGAAACTAGGAGCAAAATTTTCAGAGCACTCCACCCTCTAACAGAGCCACAGCCACAGCCATTCCCTTCCAAGGCCCAGCATCCGCCCTAGCAGTCACTACCCTGCGTTACTTCATGATATCATATTGTCTGCAAGAAATCCAGGGAGGAGGGCTCAGCCTCTAGGGAGATCAAAGACACAGATGAAGGGAAACCCCTAATAATCCCTTCAACATTTCCTATCTCGTCAGGAAGCAAGGGCACCCTTGGCATGATTTGGTCTCATAGATAAAAGAATTTCAAAATGGACTCGGAAGCAAACTCGGGACATTTGTTGGAATCCGGGAGGAAAAGAACAATAGAAGAGGTAGGGTGAGCTGGAGTTCTCAGCAGCTTCCAGAGGAGATGGCTGGATCAGGGTCACAGCCACTACACTCTTAATAAAACTCAGCGATTGACATTTTGGAGACAAAGTGAACATGACAGCAAATCAGGTACCCAAGGCCATTGTTCGCTGCAGTTTTCATTGAAGGGTAAAAGTGTGCCATCCTCCCAGGGTAATATGGACCTTGGGCATGAAAACAGGATGGTCCCATTTTGGGCCAATCAAGGAGTATACTTAACCTTATTTGGGCTAGCCAGGTACTGAAGTTTGAACACTGACTGATCCAGCAATCACTCTTATCCGCTGTGCCATTTCTCTGTCTTGAGATTCTTTGTCATCTAGGAGGGAGGTCATTGTTCTTTGACAATTGTATATGAAGATATGAAAGCCTAGAGTGATCGAGTAATTTGTATAATGTTACACAGCTTTATCGTGAAGGCAGTAATATGTAACTCCAAGGGTGGATTTCCAAAACAGATCCCATGCGGTCAACAGAGTCCAGTTCTGGCAGAGAGCTATCACCAGGCTCCCCCTGGCCCCTATGACCCAGCACCCTTGCTCCAGCACCCATACCCCAACCCCTTCCCCCCTCCCCGTCCCAGCCCCAGTGTCCCAACTCCATGCCCTAGCCCCAGGACCCAAGACTTTGTCACAAGACTGACTGTGGTCACAACCAACCCAGACCCTGTTCAGCCAACAAAATGACAACTGGAAAGAGATATTTAATTAATTTACAGCCAGACACTTCTTGAGGACATGTGTTTTCATTCAGCTTTCCTCTCTTCAACAATACAACACAAAGAAACAATCTCACAACTCAGAATTTTCTCCTCACCACACCCAGGTCATACACCCTCCACATCCTGCCCCGCCTTTAAGAGATGGATTTTCTTTAATAAATAAAAATAAAATGTATTTTAAGCTTGGAGGATTCTGCTGTGTTTCCATTTCTAGGTTTTTCTCTGTATTTGCCTATTACTGCTCTTTGGTTTTATAAAACAATACATAGACTCTTAAAAGAATGCTTCTTGTTTTCAGGATCTAGATACTGTGCTAAAGATAAAAAAACAAGTTAATAGCGTTCTAACCTCGCAGGAACCAAAACCCCCCTAATTTTGGCCCTCTAAAAAAGTCTTCCCTGATGATTCCTTTTGAAGTTTGTAGTTCAGACTTCCCACGCGCCAGTACACTGGTGTTATACCCCCTACGCCCTCCGGTCCCGTGTCATTATCTCTACTGTGCTTGGATGGGCTCCACACACACAGCGCTCCAAGGACCGTGACTGGGTTGAATGGAACTTTTGCCGCTTGGCAGGCATTGAAGACCCACTGAAACCTGACTGCTGTCAAGGAAGTCAGTGGCGATTTTGTTTCACTTTTTAATGAATGAAAGGATTGAAACTCATCCAAAGATAGCATGTTTGGCCTTTGGAAGGAAGAGAAAGGAAAGCAAAGGGGGTGTTTTCCTCTCTCCTGGCAATGGAGTGCATCCAGGTGCGGAGATTTAGCTGGATCCGGGCACTCCAGGAAGCCGGTCAGCGGCGGCAGTGACTCTGGGCAGCTTGTGCCTCTGACCTGGTGCTCCCGTCAGCTGGAGAAAACCAGATTCCTCCTCATGCCTTTAAAAGAAAACTTCCAGTGCAAAAGCTAGACTATTTCATGACATATTAGGGAGAATATCTAAATATTCTTGACAATGTTTTTCCATTTTTGTGCTTCTTTCTTTCAAAAATCTGAAGCAATAGTGTATCTAGTGTTGACCGGCCACCCAGAATTCCACCCTCCTGAATGCCATCAAACCACATTGTTTTATTCCTGTCTTGTTCCCTGACCTGGTGGGGTTCTCTTTGGTGAAGAGGACATGTTGTCTTCACTACTAACCTTAAAATTATTGAGATGTTCCGGCATCTGGGGAGATGGTTCTGAGTTCCATCCCCAGAACCCAGGGAAAATGCATTGTTCTATGTGCAGTGAAGGTAGAATCCAGTTGATCCCTGGGGCTTGGTGACCAGTCAGCCTTGCCTAAGTCATTAGCTCCAGGCTAGTGAGAAACACTGATTCAAAAATAAATAAATAAATAAATAAATAAATAAATAAACAAACAAACAAACAAACAAACAAATAAGTAAGTAGAATGGACATTGTCTTAAGAATGACACTCGGGGTTGCCTTGTGGTCTCCCAAACACATGTGCACACACTCCATCCAGCATGTATGTGCCCAAAACCACACACAGCAATCAACGTGGTTGTTGCCACAAGTAGAAGGCACCGTGTATCTATCACAAGCTATCTTTGGAAAGTAGACAAAGCTGGGCCCGAAAATACCCCCTCAGGGCTGGTGTTTTCATTGGATCTTGAGCCATGTGTTCTAAGCCTTGCCTATTGGAATTTCCTGAATCCAAAGGAGTAGAACTCGAGCATCGGACCCTACAAGAAGGAACCAGAAATATTGCCTCTTGTAGACTGAAGAAGCAACTGGCTGTACCTCTGCACACGGCGGCACCTAGAGGCTCTGTAGTCAACCAGCTCGGGAGAAAAGCCAGAACTTGCTTAGAACGCTGCTCACCTTTGCTTCTGGGACTTGCTAGACTCTGCCTTGTCGACCCCACACTGTCTTTGCTGCCAGCTCTTCGTGGACCCCTGTCTAGGAGCTTCCCATGCAGGCTCCAGCCTCCAAGGGTTCCATGATCACTTCTGGGGTACTTTTCAAAGGTTACAATTATTTTCTCTTCATTGCCGTCAAGAACACACAGAACAGTGTGCTAAACATGGAGTCAAACAACCACGTCTCCATCTTCCGGGTCAACACAGCAAAGATTCCACAAGGGACTGTAGAAACTTAAAGAAGAAATGCAGTGACCTTTAGACACTGTAGCTTAAAATATTTGTCTTGTTTGCTATGCAATGTGGGATTTAATATTTCTAAAGGATTTTCCACATACTACCACCCAAGAAGGGTCTGCTTAGTTGATTGAAAGAAGCAGCTTAATAATAGCTAGTATATTAAAGATGCTAGTAAGGTTGGTTTCTTGTCGAAAATAGTTGAAGCTTTTCATGTTATCTGATAGTCTTCACCTTCTAGTTGAAGAGCTAGGATCATTTACATTTAGACTTATTATTGAGCAAAATTTTCTGGTTCTTATAATTTTGCTCTTTTTGCCTGGTTATGTGTATAGTATATAGAGATAGATGATAGATATAGATAGATAGATGATAGATAGATAGATATGAGAGATAGATGATAGATGATAGAGAGATAGATGATAGATAGATAGGTAGATGATAGATAGATAGATATTTTTTGCATTCTTCCTTGTTCATATCAATTTATTGAATTGAACATAATGTAGTCTTATTTTTTTGTTTTTTTGTTTGTTTTTTTGTTTTGTTTTCTGAGGCAAGGTTTCTCTGTGTCCTGGAAATCACTCTGTAGATAAGGCTGGTGTGAACTCATAGAGATTCACCTGCCTCTGCCTCAAGTGCTGGGATTAGAGGTGTGTGCCCACCACTGCCCAGCTGGGATTAGAGGTGTGCCCACCACTGCCTGGCATGATCAAGTCTTTTGTAGGTCTCTCCTTTGTTCATCTGTTCTTCCCATGATTTTTTCTTCCATATGCTCTTGTAATTGAGGCTTTTTTCTACTTCTACGTGTTAGAACTTTTTTAAGTGTGTGTGTGTGTGTGTGTGTGTGTGTGTTGGAAAGTAAAATTTTAAATATTTTCCAAGCTTGAAATTTTGAATATTAACTCCTTTCTAACAGTGTTAAATTGCCTAAGATTGGGGGAAAAAGGAATTTCATGTGTCAAAACACAGAACAAGTTAAGTGAGATGGCACATGCCTGTAATCCCAGCATTGGGGAGACTGAGACAAAACAATCAGAAGTTTGAGACCAGCATTGACTATATAGCAAGTCCATAGCCAGCCTGACCTACCTAGTCTCAAAAATGGCAAAAAAAAAAAACCGTGTAGGACCATGATTATAAAAGACAATATCCCACAAATGATAAATAAAACCTATAAAGTATTAAATGTTATCAAAAATTTTTAACGAAAATATAATTCTCACAAACTTTACTTAAAAGTTTGCTCTCTCTAGTAGGTTACTAAACTTTCATGCTTTGAAAATACTTTAAGGAAAGGAAAATTAGAAGTTTTGGGAGTAAAAAAGAATTTTCTGGGTTCTAACTAAGATAACTATTACTTATCTTTATCCAGTGGAGTTAAGAGTAAGACACTGGCAGAAAAAATAATATAAAATTACCACGGCTTTTTCTTTTCCACAAGAAACATCCCCTAGATACTTAAGACAGATGGTCGGGGAGTGAGAGATTATGGTACAGAGCTTCTTTCCTAGCCCACTGATGACCTCACTTGAATGGGAAAACAGAAAACATTCAAAGACTTGATAATGTATGCAGAAAGTATAAAATATCCACATGCCTAAATTAAAAACCACAATGAATGGCTGCAAGACAGATTAATTAAATAAGAAAGTTACATGCGGGCACATAAAACTCGAATGCCAAAAGCAACACAGGAGGCACATGCTAAAGTCAACTACAGAAAACGCAAGCTCAACAGCTAAGGGACAGCCATGTATGCCAGAATTTACCGTTTCCAACACTTTAAGTCATTTGTGTCAATGCTCGCTTTTGTCTGCAGTATAGTGTTAGCAATGCTTTCACTCTCGAAATGTATTGCTATCTTTACAAAACTCATTATTTTGACGTGAACATTTTAGTAATATTTTAAATTAAAGCTTGTGTGCCCTTATGTCGTTGCGTCTTTGTACATGCAATATTTCCATTTTACTAGCTCCTCTCTCTTCTCTTGCCAGGGTTCTTGCTGGAACCATTAAACATTTTCTTCCCAGTCTGCCCATGGCTGTGGCCGTGCCCTACTGATGGTTTTCCCACCCTCCGTTTCTGCTTCCTTCAAATGTGCCTACAATACTTCAAGTGACCTCATTAAATTCTCTTAATTTAACCATATTTAATATTACATAGTTTTCTGCTAGACTCTGATGTGGATATGGATTCTAAGTGTTATTTCTTCTACAGGAAGCGGTGCTGGGGCCAGTGAAGAGGTTTTCTAAAGGTCTACAGTAAACAACGGAAAGGAAAACCAAGTATCGTACATGCTGCTTTACGAGGTGGTGATCTAAGACTGACCTAATGTTGATACCAGCCCTTGCAAGTGTCTGTGTAGCAGACAGAGTACAGTTTTTACTCTGTTCTCATTCAAGCAGTGCCGGTTGAGACACTCTGCTGACGGCATGAAGGACTCTAGGCTATCATGCATTGCAATGCTTTGCTGACAGCTAGCCACATCACAAGGTCTTGGACATTTTACGAGTGAGATTTAATACAAGAGGCAGATACCAGCAATCACATAATTCAAAATAAAAACTTCAATGAGAATGTCTGTTCATAGAGGAAAGATTCCAAAAGGTTAGAGCCTGTCAGTGGTCTTTCCAACTCCCCTAAATCCAGAGAGTGATTGCCCAAATCTCAGTGTGTGCTTCATGCACAGGGGAGCATGTGGCTGTGGGCAGGCAGCCCCCCTCCCACTCTCCCGCACAAGATTTGGCTAGATTTCTGGAAAGTAACAATAAATTTGCCAAATTTAATCCAAAGTTTCTGGGCCTGGCTGAGTCTTTCATCCATAATGAATGTGAAGTCTTCGCCCCCACGGTAAGGCACACGTGTCTCCATCTTTCTTTTCTTGTGGTTTGATGAGAAAAACCACAGACATTCACAAGTGTGCAGGAAATTCAATGGGGCCTTTAATAGGTTCTGTTTTTGTTTGGCATATAGATCCTGAAGCCTGGGAGAAAACAAAACCAAAATTTCAAAGGAAGCTCAAATGTGGCAATTTCATAAGAAGCAAACACCATTGAATCAGTTCAACCAAGTCAAGCCAGCAAGAATGCAGTCCTGGTTAAAACCCTGTGGGGACTTGTACCTGGTCCCCAACTTCTTTACTCTACATGGTATGTAGTCCATTCAGTAATGTACATAATAAAAATAAGTGGATATCTTAATTACCATATAGTAACATGTAAATCTTAGCATATAGACAGTCGGGTTTTCCTCATAAGCAAGAACGCTTTCAATTCTGATAGATTATTTTATCTTTTAAAATAGTTAAGTCATTCTTACGGTGCAGCTTTCAAAAGCTGCAGAGGATTCTAGAAAGGAAAAGTTACCCTGTCCTCTGAATGATCTCATTGCATATAATCCTAATGACACACTACTAAAGGATACTTCTGGAGATATGACAGCCAGGGATTCCCTAACAAGCATCTACTCTGTGGATATTTATATACATTTATATACTGGGTTTCATTTTAGTGACATGGTAACATGGTCCATCACGTGCTTTGTTTTGCTTTAAACTAAAACCCCATCTTAGCATCTCCAATATCTTTACATAATCTTATTTCATTCATAAGTTTGTTTCATTCATAAACAATGGATGGTGATAATGATATCTAGTGTTTTAGATTGCAATGATGCTCTAACCAATTCACCTCTTAAGGGTATTGTTACAAAACCCACTTTTAATTAAGGACAACAAGACAACCTTCTCTCTCCTGTTTTGGTAAATTTAAGTGTTTTTCACGTCCAAGGAGAATGAGTAGGGATTTGGCAAAACCAGGCAAAGGTGACTGTGCATGTGTGACAGTAAATATGCTCTTGTCGGAAGAGGTAAAGGAGGGACAGATGGGGGTAGTTTGTGAAACCACAGCAAAGCTCTCAGAAGTGTTCTCATTGAGTCATCCCTAAATCAACAGAAGGGCAGCTAAAAGAGAGAGGAGAAGGGGGCTGTCAATCAAACAAAGGAGCATACAGTGGTCAAGCTTTGCATGCCCAAGTGCATGCTTTTAAACAGTTTTAAAAGTGGCCTCCTGGTTACGGAGAACAGAAGTCAGAGTCCTAGGAAGGAGTTTCTGCTTGGCAGTGAGCTGGGGAGGGAGATGTCCAAGAAACACTGGTTCATTTGCTTCTACCAAACCCAGCAGACACCAAGGCAACCCATCAGAGATAGCCAGGAGCCAGCAGGAGAGAGCTTTGAGCAAACCGGATCTCCATCCAGCAGAAATAAGTGGGGGGGGGGATATTTTCCAGAGAGACTAGCAGTTCACTAACCAATAAACACATGTGGGCCTTTGTTCTCCCATCTTATTAAAACCACTTCAAGAAATACTTGCCTGAATCTTAAGTTGATCAAATGTCTTATGTCATTTATTATTGTTATTGTTCTTATTTCCATGTTGTGACTTTTTGCCATTTCAAGTCTTTGAACCTGCTCACAGATTCTACAGTCTCCGAAGGCGCCTTTAGGTTTCAGAAGCTAACCAAATGTGGAAGGCTTTGACTTAGAATGTTGGACCCGGAAAGTGTTAAACTTCTCGCAGCTTCAAGTCATGATAGGTACCACAATCTCTCGGGAGCCATTGGAGTAGAGAACCTACCACACAGACACTCAGCCATCCCAGTGTCTACTCTAGTAGCGTAAAGACAGGCCCTCTGAGGAGACTTAGGCCCTACTGTCTGAAGCACTTAAAAGTCGATTCTCATGGGCCAGCTGCCACACTTCAAAGTTGCCTGTCCAAGAAGAGGTGTCCCTGCTGGAACTTCCATAGGCACCGGAGTCTAAGGACTTTTGTCCCCATGGTGACGAAGATGCTGTTTTGTGCTCTGCTCTAGCAGTACGACGGCCATGGCTGTCTTATGTGGGAGCATTAGATATGGCGGAAAGGTGTGTGTTTCACCTCAGCCACTTCCGTGGCTTGAATGTGCAATGTCTGCACAGGCATTGTGTTTTAACACGTGGTCTCCAGCTGGTCATGACTTTGTGGGAGGCTGTGGAACCTTTAGGAGGCAGGGCTTCCTTGGAGGAAGTGAGGAACTGGAGGGCAAGCCCTGAGCTCTGGGAGCCTAGGCTCAGTTCTGTGTAATCTCCTAGCTGTGGAAGCAATGTGACTGGTTTCTTTCAGCTCCTGCTGCCATGCCTTTCTTGTGAGCCAAAGTAAACCTTTCCTCCATAAGTTTTTTGTCAGATGTGTAGCCATTTTGTCCTGGGGCCAAGAAAACCTGAGACCACGTAAAACTTCATTAATGACCCCAACTACAGCACCAACAGCAACAGCAAAAAGAAATTAACCACACGCTAGACCCTGCTAATTATTTACCTGTCCCATATAAAGGACATCAGACCCGACAGCAAGCCCCTTTTCCAACTGAGCTAGCCAGCCACCTCACATTTTCCAGGTTTTATGAATGGAGAAACTGAGCCTTAAATATAACAGTATCTTGTACAAGTTTTCATGCTAATTAGATAAGCCAAGACTTGACCTCAGCTTTTCCCACCTCTCTAAGCTCTTAACTTCTTTTTCCCCCCTTTTGTTTTTCTTTCTTTCTTATCCCCACATGCCTTGGGAAGCCAGCCCAGCCAAACAGACCCTGTGACAATGTAGAGAGGTCAGAGTGTGAAATGTGTTTTTTCTATGTCCCACTTCTCTCAAGCCACTGTTTGCAAATTATTGCACAAGGTGCCCTGATATTCCCCTGTTGCAGCAAAGGCAAAGTCTAGCTAGATCCAGTTCCTGTAATAACAGCCAAGGATCTGAAAATGAGGGTACCGGAGAATAAGTGGTTTGGGGACTGTGTGCTTTGGCAGGTGCTGTAGCCTGTGTGAGCTGAATAGACACGAGCGTTCTAAACAAACACGACCTCTTCTTGCAAGAGAGGAGGAAATAGGGGCAGCCATGTTCCATTCAGCGTGGGGCTTTAGAAAAGGAGCCTCTGTGGAGTGCATGCTGGGCAGATCAGCAGTGTGACAGGGGCCACGGAGCCACCTCAGTCATTAACATCTGGGGTTTCCTCCAAATAATAGGGATGTTTCGTAAGATATATGTCTCAGGCAAATTCCTTACATATGAAAGAAGTCTTCTGAAGTAGTCTGTGAACAGGTCCTCCACCATAGCAGGGTTATGACATGAAGGTTGAATTTCACTGATCTCCTTCATGGGAGACCTCTGTGGGTTAGAAGCTACCAAGGTGAACGTGGCAATTTCCATGCCAGAAGTTCATGGAGAAAAAGATGAACAGGGGCTGGAAGAAGGACTCAATGATTAAGAGCACGTGCTGCTCTTGCAGAGGACTGGGTTTCCCTTCCTATCACACCTGCAACTCCAGCTCCGGGGAATTCAACACCTTTAGCTTCCAATGATGCCCATACATACTCTCTCTCTCTCTCTCTCTCTCTCTCTCTCTCTCTCTCTCTCTCTCTCTCTCACACACACACACACACACACACACACTGAAAACTTTTTTTAATATAAATAGATTCTTCTCTCATATAATAAATCCCAACCGCAGTTCCCTACCCCCTCCATTCCTCCTAGCTTCTCCACACATCCCTTCCCTGCTGGGTCCACTTGACCTCCATCTCCCTTCAGTAAAGAACAGGCCTCCAAGATATCACAAACAAGCATGACAAAAAAGAAATATACAATAAAACAAGGCAAAATCCCTCTCACCAAGGCTGGACAAGGCAGCCAAACATAAGGAAAGGAGTCCCAAGGGCAGGCTAATAAGTCAAAGACACACCTGCTCCCCCAGTTAGGAGTCCCACAAAAACACCATGCTAACAGTCATA
>PVIU01015648.1:0-17249 GCA_004026605.1 Ondatra zibethicus
AAATAAAGCAAAGTCTTTAAAGAGACAGAGTACAAACAATCACAGATTAAAGGAGTAAAGATAATTAAATAAATACTGAAAATCAACAGAGTAAAAATAAGCCATGTAAAGAAGAAAACTCCACAGAGACTCTGGATTGTGTATATTATTGTGTTTTCTTTTGAATTATTTTACTGTGAAGGAGATAAGTACAGAGAGACATTTCATTGTATGGGCTGCTAAGCTAAACCAGCATGTATATTATAAAGGTATCTTGACTTTAGAATTTGGGTCTAAGGATATGTTGCTTTGGAAAAGAGGTCCTTCTTTTATCTCCACAGAGTATGAGAACCTGTGGATTCATTCCAGGCTGATATGGTTTGATGGACCACAATCGCCTGAAAGGTTGCTGAGAACAACCCTGAAAAAATTTCTTTGCCCAATAACAGCAGGAAGAAGTTTGGACAGAACTATGCCATATACTTAAATATTATCTATAAATGTTTGTTTACATTTAAAGGGGTATACGCTGTAGAGATTTACATCGGTATGGATCTTGGTTTATTGATGCAAATTTAAGATCAATTTTGTTATATGTATATTTCTGCTCTTGATTAAGGTATTGTGTTTGTGCACCTCATTTAAAAATGTAATGTTTAATTAAGAAATATAAATTAATAGATAATCATCTATAATAGCCAAGCTTCTAGTCATGTTAGTTAGATTTTCTAGATGTATAGAGATATATTTCAGTTAGATAGGTTTTCTTTAAATCTTTCACAGACCTTTAGAATATGGCATTTAAAATGTTTAAGAACTTAAGACTTTTCATGACAGTGAGACACATCTGCTCCTGGCAGCACCAAGCTACTTCAAGAGGATGATGGGCATTGAAGAGGCTCTTTATGTAGTTGGTTAGCCATTTGACCAAGAAACTGCTATGGCCCAGACTGCTTGACTGAACATGCAGGACCCACAGAGTACTGAATGCTGAACTTGACTAAATGTGAGATGGTTATTTGGGGTTTCAGGATACAAAAGAAAGTGACTGGCAAACTGCCAATATAGGTGGAATTGTCTTTGAAATTTCCTGCTTCATGGAAAAGTCTGCTAGATATTATGGGCCTGTAGGCTGAAGATGGATGCCCCAGTGGTACAGAAGAACTTTGAGTGACTGTCCAGGCAGTGAGATGTCTCTGTCAATTCTAGAATTTTGGGAATTACTTACAATGCACTTCCTGTTTACTTAGGTAATATTATATCCTTCTGGAGTCTTTGATGGAGTTGAAGAATTTATAGTTATAGTTTTCCTTAGTTATGATAAAAGATAAAGTTTATATATATAATATATAAATATAGTAACTGTAATTCTTGCTTGTTATCTGTTTTGTTAAATGTAATTTTACTATGTTAAATTTAAAGCCTTTCTTTTTGTTTAGACAGAAAAGGGGAAATGGTGTGGGAAGTCCTTCTGTCTATGTGTTGCTTTAATTGGTTAATGAATAAAGAACTGCTTTGAGCCTGTGGCAGTCAAGAACAGAACTAGGTGGGGAAAGCTAGGCTGTATATGCTGGGAAAAAGAAGGGAGGAGTCAGAAAGAAGCCATGGAACTGCCGGAGACAGACACTGGGAACATTACCTGGTAAGCCACAGCCACATGGCCATACACAGATTAATAGAAAGGGGTTAAATTACTATGTAAGAGTTAGCCAATGAGATGCTGGAGCTAATGGGCCAAGCAATGATTTGATTAATATACTTTTGTGTGATTATTTCAGTCCTAAGCAGCAGGGAAACAAGTGGCCCTCTCCTCCTACAACTAGTAATGTAGTTTTATTTTCTAAGCATTTAATAACACAATTCTTTATTGATTCTTTGGGAATTTCACAATGTGCAACTAAATCCCACTCACCTTCCAGTCCCTCTATATCTAACTCTCACCCCTGCAGTATCCCCTGCAAAAGAACCAACTCCCCCCAAAAATTAAAAACAAAATAAAATAAAAAAAACTCACCTCACTTCTCTGTCTTTCCTGTGTCCCCAACATCTCTTCATTGGTCCTTGTGGCATTGAGAGCTTCGGTGTGACACACAGTATACTTTTTTGAACAATCATCCCCTCACCTACAGATGTTCGTTGTAATGAGTTAAAGTCTCTGGCACACCATCATCACTAGACCATCACCAATACTCTGGAATATCCTGCTGTTGCCCTGAGTCATGGAGATCCATAGGGCCAGTTCCTTCCCACATTCCAGCAGGTCATAGGTCGGGTATATGTTAGAGTAGGCCAACTTAAGACCCATGATGTGGGTTTGGGTGGCAGCTGGGGTGATCAGTCTGGGCCACTGGGAGTTACCCCTCAAATGAGGGAAAGAGCCAGCTCTCCTAGACCCATGACATCAGGGCCAATTCTCCCATGCCCTCAATGAGGGGTGGGGCCATCTCTTCTAAGTATAGGGGCCAGCTCTCCCATAAGGGTCAGGACCAGCATTCCCACTACAATGTCCAGAGAGGGCCAGGGCCAGTCATCTCAGGGCCAGTGAAGGGCAGGCTCAGCTCGGCAAGGCCCTTGGATTTCAACATGCATGGTTCCCTATGGTAATACTAACCATGGACTTCAATACAGACCATAGCTACAACAGGAACACAGACCCAGACATGACCCTTGGCAGCAGTTCAGGCCCAGACATCACCATGGTCATTGTGGCAGCACAGGCTGATGTGCTATTCCCCTCTGTATGTTGTGAATATCATTGGTTCATAAAGAAACTTCATTCAGCCAATGGCTTAATAGAGTAAAGTCCAGCAGGAACTCTGAACAGAGATGTAGACATAAAGTAGGTGGGGTCAGTGAGATGCCATGTAGCCGCCAGAGGAGACAAATGAGTCAGAACATTGCTGGTAGGTCATGAGCACATGGTGATGCACAGATTAATAGAAATGGATTACGTTAAAATATAAGAGTTAGCCAGAAATGGTCTTAAGCTATTGACCAAACAATATTGCAATGAATATAGTTTCTGTCAGATTATTTTTGGTCTGAGCAGCCGGGAATGAATAAGCAGCCTCATTCAACAACAGGCCACCCAGATCAATATGTCCCCAATGGCAGAATGGCCCTGAGACACCAACACGGTCTCTCGTGACTGATCAGACTGTGGGCACCTGCACCACCCTCAGTGATAACAGAAGGCATGAACATCAAATCAGACCCTGGCTGCTATATTGCCATGAACCCAGACATAGCCCTCAATAGCAGCTCATGGGTCCCAGGCGGCAGCACAGGCCTATCAAATTAGCATGGCCCCAGTGGTGGCTTGGCCATCAGACACCAACCTAGCCACAGAACCCAGGCACCTTAGCAGCTTTTGGTGGCCACTTAGCAGCTTTTAGGGTCATAGATATCAACACAGACCCTGGCTGCAGTAAGACCACAGACTCAGATATGGACCTTGGCAGCATCTTGGGACCAGATATCACTCTGGCCATGGGTGGCAAACAGGCCACCCACATCAGCCTATTCCTTACCATCTTAATGTCTTCAGTTCTGCCTCTATCCACAGCACAGAAACTCTTCTGCCACTTTCTCTCCCATTTCTCCACCATATATCTTCTCATCCTGAAACCTACCAGCACTGAATGGGTCTATGAATGCCTTCAATCTACCAGGAATGTGGTGACCCCAGGCTGACCAGAAGTGTCTTTTACCCACCTGAGCTGAATGGCACCAGCAGGGCCTGTGGATGCCTTCAGCTGTCCCAAATTATATCTCAGTATTTTTTAAAGGCTTATCTCCACTGTCTTATGACTGCCACTGATACGCCATTGTTATCCAAGTGTTTCTGTATAGTGGGTATTTTATCTCTGAAAGCACTTAAATGATTTAACTTAATATTGACTCTACAGTTCTAACACTGGATGTTAACACTTCTACTTTCTTGCTTAATGAAAGGAAAATTGAACTCTCTTTCTTTAACCATCACTCATGGTACCAAGACATGAGCACACAGAGGCTGTGCTGGATTGTTAGAGAAAAATGGAAAATGAACTCACTTCCACAACTACCCAGAGTAGCTATATTGAATCACAATAGTCTAAGAGGAAAAAAATGTAAGGAAATCTGCATCCCACAAATTCTGAGAAGAGGACATTTTGCTCTAGACCAGAAGGTTGATGACCCTAAGGGACTTTTGCAGTTCTGTTCAGTTACATGCTACTTTTCATTTAGAATTACATAGAAACTTAGAAAAGTCTGGTGAGATCTTGGTGTGTGTGTGTGTTTTAAGCTCCAATCAGCAGGTGGGAGTCTAAGGCAATTGGGTCTACATTCAGTGGGAAGAGAAACCTAGAGTCTCAGAGCTCATTTAGTGAAAAAAGGTCTTAGGAAAGGCAAGCCAGAAAACACTCCCAAGAGGACTCATTAACTTTTTTGTCTCCTAAATAAACATTTTCAAGGAGGTCATTTGTGAAAATATATAAGTCCATCTAAAGATATGCATAGGAAAATGAAGAGAGGAAGTCTTGGGACTAGGATAGGAGACAAAGCTCTAATGTACTTCTTGCCCCAGGGATGTTTAATGGCGCAAGATAGGGCCCTTTGAGTATCAGATTAAGGTTTCTACTTCCTTCCTGTAACTTTGATATTGGCTCCCAGGCAGCAGCAAAAACATGGTAACCTCAGTGCAACACCCAAGAACTGTCTGAAGACTGACAGGAAGCTAGAGCAGCAAGGTTCACTTCATGCAAGGTGATGAACCTACAGTTTCTAGTAATTCTACTCAGGTGAGAGGAAAGGAATGACTTTTTTTACTTCATCAAACACTGACCAAAAACTGTTAATTGCTTTGTTGTTGTTCCCATTGCCATTTCCAGCAATGTCTGCAGATAAAAGGAACTAATCCCTGACATCTGACATTAGATGGATTCCTAATACAGTGCACCAACTTATCAGACTTTAGACAAATGAAAAACTGCTGAAGGAAACCACACCTGACTTCCCTGTTTGTAATGAAACACCCTTAATTGCCAAACAATCCAATGTGAAGCCAGGTGCAGGCAGCTAGGATTCTGACCACCTAAGGTAAGGAATTTTTATCTCTTTCAATACCGTATAGGTTTTAGGAATTTTAAGTCAAGAATTAGAGTCCAGAGCAATACCTAAGTACTTAAACTGACATCTGTCAAGCTTTTTAGTGCAATGAATCCATGGCCTTTTAGGGGTATCTACCTTTAAGATTTGAATATGAAAAGAGTATCATTAAGACTGATAGAATCCATGTAACAGTTAAGACCTGCATAACTCCTTCCTCTTAGGACTTTCAGTACAGGCCTTCAGACCCTATTGCTATCCCTGATAATATCTATTACATAGATGAATCCCTTCAAAAGATCACCTGAACTAACGAAATACATGTCCCAAATTCTCAAAACTTTTAATTCTCAAAGTAGCATTGGCCCCCAGAGAAGCCAATACAGACTAATGAAATGTTAATGGAAACATGCCAAGATGTGGCTACATAACTTATGAAAAATATTTCACTTTCACATTAATTTTTATTTCATCCTCTGAGTTGCTTTCATCTGTCCAGTTCCATGATGCACAGCAGGGTTCCTGTCAATCTAGAGCCCCTCCACTACTGTTGGCTTCTTCATGGCTGTTGGGATCATGCTTCAATAGCAGCTTCCCAGAAAAAAGCTCCCCCATCCCTGATCCCCTTCTGTCTAGTGCAAATGCTCTGTATTTACAGAAGGGCACATGGATATTGAGATCTATGGCTGTATTAGGATAGGATTATTTAGGCAGGTTATATCACAGAATACCTGTTTCTTTGTGGAACTTTCTCCTATCTCCTAAGCATAAACAGAACCATTTTTATATGAAGGGCAAAAATCTTTTATTTTTGTGCCTTTGCAGGAACACATTGTATAGTTATCTGTTAAAATAAAAAATATTCACATTGATTATAAACCCAACACTTCCTCAAACTTAATTTTCCCTGGCTTTAGACAGCAATCCTCGTTCAGGTTCATGGAGAATATGGAACTTTCTAACAGGTAATTAATGTGGAAACCTCATGTTCTTGCAGTGAGATTTCTTACAAACAAATGTGGACTTACAAAATTTAGAAAATGAACTGGAGAGTTTGATACATATACTTAAATATCAGCACCGCAAAAGTTGAAGCAAAAGGTTCTTGTTGGATGACATTAAAGACCTTGTTTAAGAACATACAAGCTGGGAGGAGGTGGCACATGCTTTTAATGACAGCACTCAGGAGGCAGAGATAGGCATATCTCTGTGTGTTTGAGGCCAAGTTGGTCTACAGAGTGAGTTCCAGGAGAGCCTGGAAACACACTATCTTGGAAACAAAATAAAACAACACAGAGAAACACTACCTTGGAAAAAATAAAAACAGAAATGTGAATGAGAAATGGAAATAATTTATTAAACTCACATCTCTTCATTAACTGATAATTTCATATTTAAGTTAATTTAAATTAATATGTCTATGGAGAAAGCAAACCAAAGTATTAAAAGTACTAACCAAATGTTGCTTACTAACCAAACTAAAAGAATGCAGGGGTATTTTATTAACCTTAACAAAGAGCTAGTTTAGTCCTCCTAGAAAGACATTTCTTCAGGTTTATCTTGTACAATATTTTTATCAGGTTACAAACTAGTTTTAAATTATTAGTATTGTATGTGAATTCCACTTAGGTAAATCTTTCTTCAAGATACAATTACCAATTAGAAATTTGAAAACCGAGGAACACAGCCATTCACTAGTAGGAAAAATATCATCTTACTGGAGTCATGTTGGGCATTCTCATGCACTCTGATGTTACAAAACCAAGGTCCATATAAGCAAAGCTGAATTGAATGATTTTACTTTGTCAGCTAAAGAAATGACACAAAATGGAGCCTTGGAACTCCACCTTGGGAGGTGCCTTCATCTTGGTGGGGATTCTAGATGACAGTGGATCCCCTGAACTGCTCTGTGCTGTGATCACAGTCATGTACGCATTGGCTCTGACCAGCAATGGACTGTTGATCCTGGTTATCACTGTGGATGGACAACTCCATGTGCCCATGTACCTTTTGCTTGGGCAGCTCTCTCTCATAGACTTCTTTCTCACATCAATCGTCATTCCCAAGGCTGTCATGGATTTTCTGCTCAAAGACAACACTATCTCCTTTGGAGGCTGTGCCCTTCAGATGTTCCTGGCACTGACACTGGGTGGCGCAGAGGACCTCCTTCTGGCCTTCATGGCCTATGACAGGTATGTGGCCATTTGTCATCCTCTGAACTATATGATCTTCATGAGACCAAGCATCTGCTGGCTTGGAGTAGCTACATCATGGATCCTGGGATTCCTGAGTGCTCTAGGGTATACCATCCACACCATGCAGTATCCCTTCTGCAAATCCCGGAAGATCAGAGACCTATTTTGTGAGATCCCTCCATTGCTGAAGCTGGCCTGTGCAGACACCTCTACATATGAGCTTATGGTTTATGTGATGGGCGTGGCCTTCCTAATTCCTCCTCTTACTACCATCCTGTCTTCCTATGCATTAATTCTTTTCACAGTACTCAACAAGCCCTCAAATGAAGGAAGAAAGAAAGCCCTTGTCACCTGCTCTTCCCACTTGACTGTAGTTGGACTGTACTATGGGGCGCTCACAGTCATGTTTGTCCTGCCCAGTTCCTGCCTCACTCCCAAACAAGAAAACATCCTCTCTGTTTTCTACACTGTTGTCACCCCAGCTTTGAACCCCCTAATCTACAGTTTGAGGAATAAGGAGGTCACTGGGGCCTTGAGGAGAGTCCTGGGAAAGTGGTTGCTACCCACAGAGTCTACTTTTTAGAGGCTTCTTATAGATGTCTTCTAGAGTTAATTCTTCCTCAACATCAGCAGATTTCTGCTATCCCTGAAATTTTCCCAGTGAAACCAATGCAAACAAATGTTTCTTTTGCTAGAGAACCAGGGACTATAAATGTCCCTGATGAATGTTCTTTGAGTCCTCATGTGACCTTTTTCAAGAAGTGCTTCACACTGTTTAAAATTATGTTTTGTCTTTAAAGGTTAGTCTCTGTTTTCTAGTACAGCTGCTTATGAGTGTGTAAAGGACATTACTCAGACAAGACCACTCAGGTCCTATATCCATACCAAACCTAAAAAACAGAGGAGGTAATCCGAAATGGGGTTCTCAGAGATCAGTGGGAGAATATTTTGAGGTTTGCACAAATTTTGAATCTACTAGTCTTGGTACAGTATCAATCAGCACCAATAATTCTGTCTAATATCCACTTGACAGAGGTCTGCATCATGTTCACTTTTCATCTCCCATGAAGCAGCAGCTTTTATAGATGACTTGAAAGATGGTTCTGTTTAGATTCACTCCCACTGTCTGTCTCTGTCTATCTGTAGCATAATATACCTTGACCATTTCTCATCCCCCCCTCTTTTTTTCCTTCTCCTCTTCCTTCCTCTTCTCTTTTCTCTCATCTTCCTTCTCCATTTTATCCTTCCTTCCCATCTTTCTCTTTTCTTTTTCTTCTTCTTGAAGTGGTTAGAACTGAAATCATCAATTTTACTTCTAACTTGTGAACAATATATTAAAACAAGTAGAATAAAATAGTGGTTTATATTTCTCCCTAATCATGATTTTAAATATCTTAGCAATTTTCAAAGGTCCATATGCTTGGTATGTTTACATTAAATAACACAAAATATGAATAATTGTCAAAATAGACAATAGCACCCAAAGTATATGCTTAGATTTTAATGTTTTTTTTAAAAAAATCAGTTAAAACCATAGTCAGAATTATTATTAAAAAATGGTAAATGGCAGCAGATTCTGGCATGCACACTGTCAGCAGGAGTGTGAACTAGTGACTCGCCTTTGGAAATCCATCTAGAGGTTTCTGAAATGGCTAAACTAGTACTAACATATGACCCAGCTATACCTCTCCTGGGAATAAACTAAAAAGAATCATTGGTTGTGGAGGTGCACACAAGGAGTTGCTAAAAGAGGCAGAGGCATTGAGGATCATGAGTTTGAGACCAGCCTAGAAGAAAGAGAGAAAAGAGAAAGAAAGAAAGAAAGAAAGAAAGAACCTGTACCATGCTATAGAGATACTTGCTTGTCCATGTTTATTTCTGTTCTGTTTAAAACAGCTAGGAACAGAATCACAGTAAAACTCTATTCAACTAGAAAGAAAAAATGAGGTTATAAAACTGGCAGGTAAATTGATGCAACTGGTAAAATAATATTGACTGAGGTAAGTCATACATGGAAAGACAAGTGCCACGAGTCCTCTTTCACATGCAGATCCTAACTTTGATATTTAGTTTTGTATGTTTAACCTGATGTATCTGTAGAAGCAATGGAGGTTTACAGGGGAGATTATAGTGGGAGAGCTTGAAAGAGAGATGGTAGCAGAACACAGGGCATATAAATTAGAGATGCTACCATTGGCGGTGGGATGGTTTAAAAACTGAGGGATAGAAAGTAAGAAGACAGGGATTGCGGAAGACTGATAAAAATAAAGACTGTATGGAAAAGCCAAGTAGGAAACCTACTATCTTGTAACTCAGTTAAAAATAAATTTAAAATTTATTTGACATGAAATAAATTGAAAATTGTAAAAGGATGAGAAAGGGACAATGTGACTGGTTTTCTGACTGCTTCACATGTATTGTATTATGATGGGATATTACTGGTTTGGGAAATTTTTTTATTGAGCTATATATTTATTTCCACTCCCCTCCCTTTGTATCCACTCCCATTCTACCCTCTCCCATGGTTCCCATGCTCCCAATTTAATCAGGAGATCTTATCTTTTTCTACTTGGTTTGGGATTTTTTTTAATCCTTAGTTTTTGTTTGTTTTCAATCTAGAGTAAATAGTGTCAGAACTGCTGCATTCATAAAAGAAAATTATGTCTCTTCTTTTCATTCTTTACACTGATGCCATAGTTGAAGGTAGAACTGTACAACCAAAGAGTACCGTGTCTGCAGCAGTGGGAACTCATCTCCTAGTTACAATTCACAGCCAGGGGCTGCAACAATAGTTTATGTTGTATTAATGCCTTGTGGCCTTCCTGACCAATAACACACCAGGATGTAAGTCATATTTCAAACTTGATTTTTTCCTTCTTTCTATCTGTCTGTCTGTCTGTTCCTTTCTTTCTTTCTTTCTTTCTTTCTTTCTTTCTTTCTTTCTTTCTTTCTCTCTCTCTTTCTTTCCTTCTTTCTTTCTTTCTTTCTTCCTCTCTCTCTCACACATTTCTTCATTCTTTGTGGATTTCAGATCATGCACTCTGATCCCAATTATCTCCCCATCTCCTCACATCTGCCCTGTACCCTTGAAACCTCCCCACAAAATCAAAACCCAATTTAAAAAACCCAAAACCAAACAAAATAAACAAAGAAAAACAAAAACTGGAAAAAAACATCTTGCCATGGAAGCTGTAGTGTGGTCCACTGAGACATACAGTTCACCCTTTAGTCCATTTATCTTTACTTGCAAGTGTTCATTGCCTTGAGTCATTGAGTCATTGGTCTGGCTTGAGGCCTCTGGTTTCTGCTACTCCATCAATAATGGACTCTAACTTGGGCTCCTCTTGGATTGTCTGTTGTTGTCATGTGTATTCCAGTTCCTGCTGTTCTGAATCTGTAGGTTCACCCCCTTCACATGCTTCAGCAGTTCACAGATTGAGTGGATGCTAGGGTGGGCCAGCTCATAGCCTTTGTCCTGGGCCTGACTGATAGCTGACCCTCATTATCACTACTAAGGTGAGCTTTCCAGCATTGCATTGGCTAGCCCACCCAGTGTGGCCTACAGCAGGCAGTGGGGCCAGTTCTCCTGCTCCTAGGTCATTAGATCAGGGTCCCACTCACTCACATCACCAGGGCCAGCTCTATTATTTTGCCCAGGGAAGGCACAGGGCCCTCTCTCCTAATTGCTGTAGGGAGAATACGAGGGGTGGGGGCATGATCAGCTCTCCTGCTCTCATTCCCTCTGGACTAGCTCACATGCACCCCACCAATAGGGTCAGCTCTAGTGTGCTCCCAACCAGAGCTCTGGGGTACAGGGCCTACTAACCTGTGTGCTGCAACTGGTGTAGGGCAGGGCTAGTTTTCTCACTCTTGTGACCCTGGGGCCAGCTCTCTCACCTGCCACAGGTAGTAATGGAGGGGAGGGGGTCATCTTTCACTCAACCATATCACCACATGACAAATGAATGGTGGCAGCATCAGCTCTCCTGATCTCATGCCCTCAGGTTATCTCAGCTTTGTCCCTGACCACATGGTCTGCACTAGCATGTTTCCCAGATGAGGAGTACATCTATGGTGATGGGTGGGACCATCTTTCAGGCATGTAAGGGTGAGCTCTCCCCTGAGGTGTAGAACCAGATCACCTGCTTCAGTATGAAGTGATGCACAGCCTCAGCCATCCCAGGGCCAGTGAAAAGCAGGGTCAGCAACAGTTCAGCCTGGATATCACCATGGCCCGGTGGTAGCACAGGCCACTCAGACCATCAGAACCCTGATGGCAGCTTGTCACCTGGACAACTACGTGGTCCCATGTGACTATCTAGACCCTAGGCATCCATAGAGCTCCTGGGAGCCACTGGAGCCATGGACGCCACACAAGATCCCAGCTTCTGCAGGGCCATGGACACAGACAGGGCCCTGGGCAACAGTCTGTACCTGGAGGTCTCTGTGGCTCTAGGTGGTAGAACATAGGTTTTCATTTAATTATTGAATTTAGACAAGATTAGCAGTTCATAGGGAATTATTTTGAGCAAAACCAGTAAAAACTGTTTAAGTGCAAATATGGCTGAATGGGATATTTGAAGAGGAAAAGAGAAGGGAAATGGCTGAGTGCTCTGTTCTAAATGAAGTGTGAGTGAAGGCTGTCCAGTGAGATCAAGGTGTCAAGCATCCATAAGAAGGAAACAAGAGTGAATTTAGTAAACATGACAATATACTTTAACTATAGACTGAGCACGATAAAAATGCCCAAAATTACAAATTAATTTGTGACTTGAGTATATGCATGATCATATCTACATTGGGTTTTTATGATATGGGAAATAAGATTAATAACTTCATAAAGAATAAAGAGGATAGAGATGCCAGAACTGAGAATGTGGACACATTGAAATTATCTGTTACAGTTGTAACTGTATTTCAGTAGGTAAAAGAAATTCTTCATAACACATAGTCAAGAAACTAAATACACATAACAACAACAAAAATGATCGTAAGACTGAAAGGAAAAAGAACATGTTACACATTAAGGCAGGCCCATTAAAATAAGACCTGACTTTTCAATTGAGACTCTGAAAATCAAAACGGCCTAATATGATGTACTGAAAGCTCTGAAAGGCCACATAGAGTAGTCTAATTAGTATATTCATAAAATTATCAATTACAGTAGAAATAGAAATAAAACCATTTTAGGAGGAGAGGATTTGTTGGAAAAGGCCTACTTGTTGGTTCCCAGCTGCTTTGCTACCTTAGACCCAAAATAATCACACAGAAACTGTATTAATTAAATCACTGCTTGGCCCATTAGCTCTAGCGTCTTATTGGCTAACTCTTACATATTAATTTAACCCATTCTATTAATCTGTGCATCACCACAAGGTTGTGGCTTACCAAGTAAAATTACCATTGTCTGTCTCCAGAAGCTCCATGGCTTCTTCCTGACTCTACCCATCTTCTCCCATGCTCTAGGCCAAGCCAGTTTTCTTTATTCATTAACCAATAAAATCGACACATAGACAGAAGGACCTCCCACACCATTTCCCCTTTTCTGTTTAAACAAAAAGGAAGGCTTTAACTTTAACATAGTAAAATTGCATATAACAAAACAGGTATCAAGCAAGAATTACACTTAAAATATTTATATCTATTTTATCTTTTATTAAAATTAAGAAAAACTATAACTATAACCAACTATTCTTCAACTCCATCAAAGACTCCAGAATGATATATTACCTAGGTAAACAAGAAGTACATTGTAAGCAACTTCCAAAACTATAGAATTGACAGAGACATCTTGCTGCCTGGACAGTCACCCAAAGTTCTTCTGTACCATTGGAGCATCCATATTCAGCCTACAGGCCCATAGTATCCAGCAGACTTTTCCACGAAGCAGGAAATTTCAAAGACAGTTCCACCTATATTTGTAGTTTGTCAGTCACTTTCTTTGGTGTCCTGCAGAATGTCTAGCAGACTCTTTCATGAAGCAGGAACCCTGAAAGACCATCTCAATTTTAGGCAAGTTCAGTGGTCATTTCTCTGTGGGTCCAGTTAAGCAGTCCAGGCAAGATAAGTTTCCTGTTCAAATGGCTAGCAAACTCCATAAGGAGCCTCTTTGATGCCATCTTCCTCTCTAATAATTGGTGCTGCCACGAGCAGATGCATCTCATTGTCATGAAAAGTCCTAAGTTATTAAAATATTTTAAATGCCATATTCTGAAGGTCTGTGAAAGATTTGAAAAATATCCATCTAACTGACATAAATCTCTATATATCTAGAAAGCCTAACTAACATGACTACAAGTTTGACTATTATAGATGACTATTAACCTATATTCTTAATTATACATTACATTTTTAAATGAACTACACCATCACAATACCTTAATCAAGAGCAGAAATATACATATAAGAAAATTGACCTAAAACTTGTATCAATAAATGAAGATCCATATCAATGCAAAGTATCCATTTCTATAGCATACCCCCTTTTAAATATAAACAAACATTTATAAACAATATTTGGGAATTTGGGCATAGTATTCTAGACTATTTCCTGCTGATAGGGGCACTGTTAATCAGGTCTTTCATGGTATCTTGTGTGCTAGGTTTATCCCAATCAGCAGATTGGTGAAGTAATTTTTTGGGCATGTTGTCAGCAACCTTTCAGGGGGCTGTGATCAATCAAACCACTCCAATCTGGTAGCAATCCACAGGTTCTCATCCTCTGTGGAAACAAAAGAAAAACCTCTTTTCCAAAGCAACATATCCTTAGACTCAAATTTTGAATTCAAGATACCTTTGAAATCTATATGTTGGCTTAGCTTAGCAGTCCTAAGAATCAAATGTCTCTCTGCAGTCAAGAAATTCAAAGAAAACACAATAATATATATAATTCAGACTCTCTGCAAACTTTCCATTTTACATGGCTTATTTATTTTTACTCTATTACTTTTTAATATATATTTTATTATCTTTACTCCTTTAATCTATGACTATCTGTCTCTTTAAAGACTTTGTTTTGTTTTTTTAATCCATTTATTTCTTTTTATAACTCTCTACAGTCCTTTAATTCTCTCTTCCATGCCTATGTACATTTATCCAACACTGTGACCCATTTAGAGTTCTTTTATGTATGAATGTGTCCTATTGTGCATCTGCAATTCTTTACTGTCCTGGAGTGCTTTTTAAAATGCTAAGTGCGCTATCTTCCTGTGCTGAGATCAGAGGAGCACACTGGTAAGGCTGTGCCCACCTGGCGGTAAGCTCCCCGCTGCCGGGCCTCTTTGTTTCACAGAACACTGCACCCCACACACTCCCCCACCCCCCACAAGATCGCCCTTTCCTCGTTGGGGCTTTGGTACCCCAGCACTCTCTCATCCTGTGCTGAGATCGGAGGCGCACACTGGCAGGGCTGTGCTCGCCTGGCAGTAAGATCCCCATGGCCGGGCCTCTCTGTTTCACAGGACACTGTACCCCACCACCACCGCAAGATCACCCTTTCCTCGGTGGGGCTTTGGTACCCCAGCACTCTCTCTTCCTGTGCTGAGATCGGAGGCTGCTCACACTGGTAAGGTTGTGCAAGCCTGGTGGTAAGGTCCCTGCAGGCCTCTTTGATCAACAGGACCCTGCACCCCACCCCTCCAAGATTGCCCTTTCCTCTGTGGAACATTGGAACCCCAAGAATCTCTCTCCCTGTGCCGAGATTGGAGGTACAGAAGGATCGGAAGTCCAGAAGGGACTTCCTCTTCCTGCTATCCAGATCTGAGATAAGCTATCCAGAGGGGTGAGTGTGTACAAGTCATCCTGGGAGGTCCCAACCCACTGAGACTCCCCTGACTGAAATCAGAGGAAGAGATGGGTAGGCGTCAATCCAAGAATTCTTGCAACAATCTGAAAAGCAACATGATAACACCAGAAACCAATGAGAACTCAACAGGTAAACCTGAGCAACCTAACCCAGAAGAAGTAGAAGAAATCGACTTTAAACGTAACTTTATGAAAGTGATAGAGACCTTTAAAGAAGAGGTGAAAAACGCCTTTGAAGAAAGGGATGAGAAAACTAACAAAAAGTTAGAAGAAATGAATAAATTCCTCAAAGATACCCTAGAAAACCAAGAAAAAGCAATCAAAGTGGTAATGGAAACAGTTCAAGACATAAAAACTGAAATGGAGGCAATGAAGAAAACACAAACCAAGGGAAGGCTGGAGATGGAAAATCTGGATAAACCATAAGGAATGGCAGAGACAAGTATAACCAACAGAATACAAGAGATAGAAGAAAGAATCTCAGACGCTGAAGATACGATAGAGAAAATAAATTCATTGATCAAAGAAAACAACAAATCCAACAAATTCTTAACACAAAACACCCAGGAAATCTGGGACACCATAAAAAGACCAAACCTAAGAATAATAGGGGTAGAAGAAGGAGAAGAAGCACAGCTCAAAGGCCCAGAAAATATATTCAACAGAATTATAGAAGAAAACTTTCCCAAACTAAAGATGGATATGCCTATGAAGATACAAGAAGCATACAGAACACCAAATAGATTGGATCAAAAAAGGACATCCCCTTGCCATATAATAATCAAAACACAAAACATACAGAATAAAGAAAGAATACTAAGAGCTGCAAAGGAAAAAGGCCAAGTAACGTATAAAGGTAAACCAATGAGAATTACACCTGACTTCTCTATGGAAACCATGAAAGCCATAAGGTCTTGGATAGATGTGACGCAGACACTAAAAGACCATGGATGCAAGCCCAGACTACTATACCCAGCAAAGCTTTAACTCACCATTGATGGAGAAAACAAGGTATTTCAGGATAAAAACAAATTTAAGCAATACATAGCCACAAACACAGCCTTACAGAAAATACTAGAAGGAAAACCACATATAAAGGAAGCAAGCAACACCCATAATAACACATAATAATATATAATAACATAATAACACTAGCACAACTCAAAGAAGGGAAACACACAAACTCTACAACCCTAAAAAAATATCCTCAGTTAATAACCTCTGGTCATTAATATCACTTAATATCAATGGACTCAATTCGCCTATAAAAAGGCACAGGATAAGAGAATGGATACAAAAACAGGATCCAACATTCTGTTGTTTACAAGAAACACACCTCAACCACAAAGACAGACATTATCTCAGAATAAAGGGTTGGGAAAAGGTTTTTCAATCAAACGGCCCTAAGAAACAAGTGGGTATGGCTATACTTATATCGAACAAAATTGACTTCAAACTAAAATCAATCAGAAGAGATGGAGATGGACATTTTATACTCTTAAATGGAATAATCCATCAGGATGCAGTCTCAATCCTGAATATATATGCCCCTAATATAAAAGCACCCACATATGTAAAGGAAATATTACTAGAACTCAAAGCACCCATCACACCCCATACTCTAATACTAGGAGATATCAACACTCCTCTCTCACCAATGGACAGGTCAACCAGAGAGGAACTTAACAGAGAAATAAGAGAACTAACAGATGTAATGAATCAAATGGACTTAATAGACATCTATAGAACATTCCACCCAAACAGGAAAGAATATACCTTCTTCTCAGCATCTCATGGAACCTTCTAAAATTGATCACAAACTCGGTAACAAAGCAAACATCCGCAGATACAAACAATTTGGAGTATCCACCTGTGTCTTATCAGATCATCATGGAGTAAAGTTAGAATTTAAAAAAGACTCCACCCCCAGAAAGCCTACAAACTTATGGAAACTGAACAGTCAACTACTGAACCACTCCTGGGTCAAGGAAGGAATACAGAAAGAAATTAAAGTCTTCCTTGAATTCAATGAAAATAAAAACAAAACATACCCCAACCTATGGGACACTATGAAAGCAGTGCTAAGAGGAAAGTTCATAGCACTGAGTACCCACATAAAGAAAATGGAGAAAGCACACATTAGTGACTTAACAGCACACCTAAAAGCTCTGGAAAAAAAAA
>PVIU01015648.1:17349-47658 GCA_004026605.1 Ondatra zibethicus
AACAAAGAGCTGGTTCCTTGAGAAAATCAACAAGATCGACAAACCCCTATCCAAACTAATCAAAAGGCAGAGAGAGAATACTCATATTAACAAGATCAGGAATGAAAAGGGGGACATAACAACAGACACTGAGGAAATTCAGAGAATCATTAGGTCTTACTACAAAAGCCTGTATGCCACAAAATTGGAAAATGTAAAAAATGGTCAGTTTTTTAGATAAATACCATATACAGAAATTAAATCAAGACCAGGTGAACAATTTAAATAGACCTATAAGTCGCGAGGAAATAGAAGCTGTCATCAAAAACCTCCCAACCAAAAAAATCCCAGGACCAGATGGTTTTAATGCAGAATTCTACCAAAACTTCCAAGAAAAGCTAATACCTATACTCCTTAAGGTGTTTCACATAATAGAAACAGAAGGGTCATTGCCAAACTCTTTTTATGAAGATACAGTTACCCTGATACCAAAAACCACAAAAAGACGCAACCATGAAAGAGAATTACAGACCAATCTCACTCATGAACATCGATGGAAAAATTCTCAATAAAATAATGGCAAACAGAATCCAAGAAAACATCAGAAAGATCATCCCAGATATGCAGGGCAGGTTCAACATACAGAAATCTATCAAGGTAATCCATCACATATAAAAAAAAATAGATCAAGTGATCCAGACTCTCAGAACACATCTGTTGCAGTTTTCCTCAAAATTCTGCACCCAGAGCATCTTCAAAGCTGCTTGCTGAGATGATCCAGCCTCACAGACTATTCTCACTAGGACTTGAGATAAACCCTGCACTTTCCTATTACACAAAAACTAGACAAAAAATGATATAGCTAGCTCTTCCAGGACTTGACCATTATTCAGATTTTCTCAGGGTCCCCTAAAGATGCCATTGCCCCCAAACAATAGGAACCAGTCTGGAATATAAGATGCCGACATTCCCAAGAGTTGGGGTAGGTGGTTTTTGGTCATTTTGTGGGTAATGGATATTTGTAATCTTTTAGGGGGGCTGGTTACAAATTGTCATTGGTTGTGGTCAGGAAGAGAGCTGAAGAAAGGAAATTAGATTTAGGGATCTTGTTCTGCAGTGAAAGAAGGGGTATAATATAGAAATCATGAAAAAAAGGATGGATTATTGAGTCTAATTTTGAACAACCACTAGTAACAGACATTTTACATTGGTATGGATTTTTATATATTGATACAAATTTAAGGTTATTTTTGTTATACTGTAGATATGTTCCTATTGTTATTTAAGGTATTGTACCTATGCAGTTCAGTTAATAATGTAAAGTTCTAGTCCTTGAAAACTATCTAGGATAGTAAAGAAATATAGGTAAATAGCTAGTCATCTATAAAAATCAAACTTGTAGTCATGTTAGGTATGCTTTCAAGGTCATACAAAGATATATTTTAGATAGATGGGTGATTGTCAAACATTTCAAAGACGTACATAGTATTGCTTTAATAACATAAGGCTTTCATGACAGTGAGAATGTTTGCTCCTAGCACCACCATTTTACTTCAAAGAAGGATGATAGGCATCAAAAACCCTCTGTATGGATCTTGCTTTCATTGGGGTGAAGAAACTGATCTTGCCCTGCCTGCTGACAGTATGTTGTCCAAACTGGACAGCCAGGACACAAAAGAAAGTGACTTTGTCAAGACAAGGTAGGAAAGTTATTCAAAATTCATGATCTGCAGAAAAGTCTGTCAGATATTCTAGGCCTGAAGGCCAAAGGTGGATACCCAAATGTTACAGAGAACCTTTGGATGACTGCCGAGACTATTAGCTGCTTCCATCATTTCTATAGTTTTTGAATTTGATTTCTCTGCACCTCCTATTTACTCATGTAATATTATACCTTTCTTGGGTCTCTGATGTAATTGAAGATGAGATAGTTATAATTATAGTTTTCTTTGTTACCAAATTCAAAAAGAAACTCACCAAAGAGGTATAAATTGCTCAATGTTGAAAGACATAAAACCTAAATTGTTTATCTAAGAAAATGTTTTGAGCTCTAAATAGACAGTTTTAAAACATTAATACAAGTTATGATAAAAAATGGTTTAGGTATAAAACTTTAAATTCATCAAGGTAAGACAGATAATAGGGTATTTTCTCTGAATATGCCAAATACAAATGAACTAGACATTGTGGATTTAATTCTTACCTGATAATTTTTCTTATTGTTTATAGTTTTATTACATTAAAGTTAAAAACTTTTCTTTTTATTTAGACACAGGGGAAATGTTGTAGAATATTTCTTTACACTGTGTGAAGATGTGTCACTGTGATTGGTTTAATAAAGTGCTGAATGGATAACAGTTAGGCACGATGGGGACAGACAGGACTTGTAGAGGAAGAAAAGTAGAGCTGTCAGCCAGATGCAGAGGAGAGGGAAAAGCCATGAGCCACGTGACGGCATGTAGACTAATAGAAATGGATTAATTTTAATTTAACAGCTAGTTATAAAGATGCCTAAGTTAAGTCTAAGCTTTCATAATTAATAATAAGTTTCCTTGTCATTGTTTGGGAGCTGGCTGATGGAACAGAGAAAGACTCATTACAAGCATCATGCAATTTGCAGGCAAATAGATAGAACTAGAGAAGATCATCCTGAGTGAAGTAACCCAGACCCAGAAAGACAAACATGATAGGTATAGACTCACTTATATGTAGATATTAGCTGTAGTTTAAAGAATGATCATGCTACAATCTACAGATCCAAAAAAGCTATGTGACAACAAAGGCACATGGGGGACACATGAATCTCATTGTAAATGGAAAATAGAATAGACCTCACACATGAACAGGGAGAGAGGAATTGGGTGGTATGGATGGGCATAGGCCAGGTGTGGGGAGGGTGGAGGAGGGAGAGAGTACTGGGAAAGATAACTGGACTCAGGGGCATTGCTGAGACTGTGATGAGATAGAAACCTAGTGCAATGGAAACCTCCAGGAATCTGAGGGTTGTTGTTGGGGTTTTCTGTCCTGCTTGGTTCCCGCAATTGTTAAGTTCCAAAGAAATCACACAGAGGTCTACATTAGTTATAAACTGATTGGCCCATTAGCTCACACTTCTTATTAACTCTTATAACTTATATTAGCCAATTATTCTCATCTGTGTTAGCCATATGGCTCAGTACCTTCTTCAGTGAGGCAGTCACATTTGCTTCTTCTTTGGCTGGGCCAGGACTGCCGAAGGAACTTCCATCTTCCCAGAATTCTCCTGTTCTTGTTACCCACCTCTACTTCCTGTCTGGTTGTCCTGACTATACGTCCTGCCTGGCTACTGGCCAATCAGTGTTTATTTAAAATATAATTGACAGAATACAGACCATTGTCTCATACCAGAGGGTGATCCTTTCTAAGACTTCTAGGAATAAGAGATATGGAGCCTGCATTGGCCAGGCTACTTTCAAAGGAGTGACTGGGACCCCAACTTAGCTACATAACATTTAATGTGCAATTTTCCCTGCCTACCAGATATGCTGGGGTAACAGTGGTGCAGAAATTATTGAAGTGGAGAACCAAGGACATATCCAATTTGAGACCTATACCATGAGAGGGAGAGATTAGAAAGTCCAGAGACCTATGATAGAACCAAACATGACTGCCCTTCCAAAGTCAATAAAATGATTCCTAATGATATTCTGCTGTACTCATAGTTCAGTGCCTAGTCCAATTGTCATCAGAGAGGCTTCACCCAGCAACTAATAGAAGCAGATGTAGAGACCCATAGTCACGTTAGACAAACCTCTAGGAAGCCTGTGGAAATATCCAATGATATTTGGAGTTAGAGGTTCCAAGGACACCACAAGAAAATCTACATAATTAATTAACCTGGGATTACAGAGGCTCATAGAGATATATGTCACCCAGAGTACTTGCATGGGACTGACCTAGGCTCTCTGTGTATCAGTTACAGTTATGTAGTTTAGTGTTCTTTTGGGACCCTTAACAGTGGGAGGCTGACTCTGACTCTGTTAACTGCATTTGGGACCCTTTCTTCCCAATTGGTTGCCTAGTCCAGACTTAATAGGTAATGAGGTGCCTAGTCTTATTGAAGCATGACAAGCCATGGCTCACTGATATAAATGGGAGTCCTGCCCTTTCCTGAAGAGGAAAAAGCAGGAGGAGTGGATGGTCTGAGGCTGGGGAGATGTTGGGGAAAGGGACTGGGATGAGAGGAGGTAGAGAGGAGAGAGTATTATCAGGCAGGGAAAATTAATTAATTAATAAAAATTAATAAAGTTAAAATGGAAGCATTACTGGAAGTAAAAGTAAGGGAATAGTAATCAAACAAAAACATAAAGTCTAATAATTTTTGCATATCAAAAGGCAGAAATTTATTTTAAGTATTAAATGTAATCTGTAGAATGAATGAGAACAAATTATGAGGTAAAAAATTTTGACCTGAATATAACATAGAAACAGGGCAGTGATTGTATGCATCTTTAACCACAGGGGAAGCAGAAGTAATCTGATCTCTAAGTACAAGCCCAGCTTGATCTACAGAGCCAGCTCAAGGACATCCAGGACTATATAGAGTATTTCTGTATTGAAAAGCCATAAATAAATAAATAAATATAACTGAAAAGAAATCATAAAAATTATATCCTAATAGTAAAATAATTAGAATATATTATTAATGTCTCTTACTATTTGGATAATTTTAAATACTAAATTTTAAATAATTCCTTACTAAAGGCATGTGCAAACACTGCCCAGATAGCTCAGTCAGTAGAGCATATGAGACTCTTAATCTCAGGACTGTGGGTTTGAGCCCCATGTTGGGTGCCACTCTGTTGGGGAGAGAGGCCACTTTTTCTTCCCGGCCACCCAGCTATCTTACCCCTGAAGTAATCACACAAAAACTGTATTAATTCAAACAGTGCCTGGCCCATTAGCTCTAGCTTCTTTTTGGCTAACTCGTACATCTTAATTTAACCCATTTCTATTAATCTGTATATCACCATGAGGTCGAGGCATACCAGCAAAGTTTTAGCATGTCTATCTCTGGCGGCTCCATGACATCTCCCTGACTCTACATTCTTCCTCCCAGCATTCAGTTCTATCTTCCCTGCCTACCTAAGTTCTGCCCTATTAACAGGTCAAGGCAGTTTTCTTTACATTAATGGTAATCACAGCACATCACCTCCCATTTTCTGTTTAAATAAAAAGGATGGTTTTAACTTTAACATAGAAAAATTGGATATAACAGGTATCAAGCAAGAATTACAATTACAATATATATATATATATATATATACTTTATCTTTTATCAGAAGAGATCTTGTGCAGAATGTGGCTAATTTCTGTCTTTGTCTAAAATATCTGCCTGAGACTAAAGTGAAGAGTTAAGGATTAAGAGCTTTGGCAGAGGACATGTCCAGGAAACCTACCATTGAGTACATTTAGTGGGTAATTGTTTGTGTTCAGTCTTATGTGAATATATAATGAGAAGCAATCTGAGCACAGAAAAATACAAAAGGCACAGTTGGAGGAGAAAAGTAGTACTAGGAAGTGTAAACAGATTAAAGAAAAGCTTGATGCTACATGGAATAAAGGGAGTGGTGACCTAATAGTAAGATCCCACCCAACTTAGCTTCCAGTGTGTGAAAAGTAATTAAAGAAAAGTGAAAAAAATAAAGAAAAACTTAGAGCTATGCATGGTGGTGCACACCTTTAATACAAGCACTCAGTAGGCAGAGGCTGACAGATCTCTGAGTTCAAGGCTAGCCTTGTCTACAGAGTAAGTTCAAAAACAGTCAAGCTTAGGCAATGAAGGAAAGCATGGAGAAAAGAAAGCTGGTAAAAATGTATTTGAATAAGGGGCTATGTTCCAGCTACAGCAAACAGCAGAACTTGGCAGCTTCAGCCATGCAATTCCAGTTTTAGAGTAAAGGCTATGAAAGCATTATGGAATCTCCTTCCCTGATTAAGGAAAGCAGCTGGGGCAAGGTGTGTCACAAGGATGTTACTGCATGGAAGCCTAGAAAGGCCATTGTGTAAAGCTATGAATCCTGGATTGTCTTTGAGGCTCCAAGATGTTGGAGACACCAGAGTTACAGAATACATGCCAGGGAAAGTTGCTAACAGGGAGTGAAACCAGCCCAAGAGAAAGAAGTGTGTTGTGGTCAACAAAACTAAGAGTTGGAGATCTGAAGACAACTTTGACATCAGACATGAGGATGCAGAGTTCGGAGTTTCCATTTTGTTTTGATCTAGTATTTCCTCACTATGCTCCCCTTTCTTGACAATAGTGTATATCCTGTGTCATTGTATGTAGAAAGTGTGTGATCTTCTTTTCATTTTTATTTATATACTATTATAGATAAGACATTGCATAAGTATTTTGAACAGGGTTGAGACTGTGGTAGATTATGGAGACAAAGTTAGACTGAATGCATTTCTGCTTTATCATATGGCTGCAAGCTATGGAGTTGAGTGGAATGTTGTGGTTGGAATGAAAATGGCCCCCATAAGTCCATGGGGCATGGCACTAGTAGGAGATGTGGCCTTGTTGGAGGAAATGTTTCATGTTACAGTGTGGACTCTGAAGTTTCAGATGCTTAAGCCAGTGTGATTCTCTATTCCTGATGCTATCTTATTCAGATGTAGAACTCTCAGCTATTTCTCCAGCACCATATCAGTCTGCACAAAACCATGTTTCCTGCCATGACGGTAATGGACTAAGCCTCTGATTTGTAACCGAGCCCCAATTAAGTTGTTTCCTTTATAAGAGTTTCCATGGTCATGGTGTCTCTTCACAGCAAAAGAAACCCAAACTGAGGCATATAGGTATTAGACACCCCTATTAGACACCAGAGGCTAACAAATTAAAAAACCCAAAGCTAGGAATGGAGTATCTCTATTGTTGGCCAGTAAAATCTCATATTAGTTGGTATTGTCATTGCTCTTAGTTACCCTCCAGAACACTATGGCAACAATTGATTATTAAAGACACTACATGCTTGGATCATAGAACATGGAAAAATCAAACTGGTATTGATCTGGAAACTTCTCTATTGTCTGTTTATTGGTGACAGAATAGTAAAACAAGAAGAAAGTCTTACTATATCTTAGACCTTGTGAGCTATAATAATGAACTGCCAGGAGAGACAAGCCTACTTATGAATGGAAGTCATGGAAGTAACCAAGAACTTTTTGATTGGATTTAAGTCTTACTACAAAAATTCAACACATATATGGCACCACCATTGGGATCAAGAATCTGTGGCTATCCAGCTCATGGGGCCTATGAGAGAATCCATTATTATCATTCTGCTGTAAAAAGAATATTAAACCATTGCACTGACTTATCTTTATATCCATAGGCCATGCATATCTATAACCACATCAGAAAAGCTTCTTCTTGAAGTAGCTATCAATTAACACAAAGACCCACAATTTTACAACATACAGAGAATAGGAGACTATGAAACGATAAGACCTTGGTTAGAACATCTCTATCATACTACCTTCCAACAAAACCTCATACATCATTGTGGAAGCGTGGGTAGAATGCAGAGGAGGTGGATGATTACAAAGAAACAGTGCTTTCCAGGAACAATAGCACAGTTGCACATAGGAAATCACAGTGGTTTTTACTGCATGCACAAGACTGTTGCAAGCTCAAACCAAACAAAAACCTCATCAAGAGGAGTGATTATTTTTAGTACTAACAAAGGAGTTAGTTATTTTACAAAATATCCAATGTAATATCTTATACTACCACTTATAATTTTCAGTGCAATTTTGCCTTCTAACTGTTAAAATTGGTGATGTAATCATCATATCCAGAGGTCTCACTGAAATTATTTATAAGTATTGTCTTACTCAGCCCTCACAACAAAGCTATGAAATAGGTGTTTCATTACACTGAATTTGTAACTGAAGGACCTTGGTTCAAAAGGCTATGTACATCTTGAAATTTATACATGAAAGTGAGGGGCACAGACTTTCAACCCCTGTACTCTGCTGTCTAATCTGAGAGTCCTGTTGTTGCTCTGTAAGGCCAACATATGTAAGGAGAAAAACAACCCAGTGTGCCAAAAGGTGAAGAAACATTTTATGCTGACATAACTCCCTAAAATGATTGCCTGAATCCAAAATGGAATAATTCACATAAATATGCACAGAGGTTGTATGTAGATAATTATCCTGTAACTATCTCATGAAGAAAAGATTCACACAGAATTAATTAGAGTAGTTTCCTTTCTATACTTCAAAATCAACAGATACACTTTTAATGACTTGATTTAACCAGGAATATTACAAAGGCAGTTATTAGAAAGAACTACCTAGAAAGTAGATTGTGTTAGCAACAAGCGTTTTCCAAGAATTCTCCTTAAAGCTCCAGTGACTTCCTTATTCCTCAGACTGTAGATGAGGGGATTCAGAGCTGGAGTCACAATAGTATAGAAAACAGAGAGGACATTGTCTTGTTTGGGGCTGTGGAATTGGCTGGGAAGAACATACATGAATGAAGCACCCCCATACCACATCCCAACCACAGTCAGGTGAGAAGAACAGGTGACAAGGGCTTTCTTCCTGCCCTCATTTGAGGGCATGTGGAGTACACTATAAAGTATTCGCACATAGGAGGCCAGAATAACAGCAAGAGGGAGAATCAACACAGAGACACCTGTCAAATAAACCATGAGCTCATATGTGGAGGTGTCTGCACAAGCCAGCTTTAGCAGTGGAGGAATCTCACAGAACAGGTGTCTGATCTGCCGAGATTTGCAGAAGGGATACTGCATGGTGTAGGTGGTAAATATTAGGGCCATCAGGGATGCCAGAATCCATGATGTGGCTATCAGGAGCCAGCAGACTTTGTGACTCATTAAGATTGTGTAGTTCAGAGGTTGACAAATGGCCACATACCTGTCATAGGCCATGAAGGCCAGAAGGAGGTCCTCTGCACTGCCCAGTACAAGTTCTAGAAACATCTGAAGGGCACAGCCCCCAAAGGAGATGGTATTGTCTTTGAGTAGAAAATCTATAACAGCCTTGGGAGTGATAACTGATGTGAGGAGGAGGTCCATGAGAGAGAGTTGTCCAAGTAGGAGGTACATGGGCACATGGAGCCGGGCATCCATTGTGATGACCAGGAGCAGCAGACCATTGCTGGTCAGTGCCAAAAAGTACAAGGCTGTGATTGCAGCACAGAGCAGTTCAGGATAGCCACTGCCATCCAGAATCCCCACCAAGATGAAGCCACCTCTCAAGGTGGAGTTCCAGAATTCCATTTTGAACGATATCTTTAATTGCCTAGAAACAGATGAGTCAATGAAATTTTATTGACTAGTTTTATAGACCTGGTTTTTATGTTAGCACCTTGAGTTTCCAATAATAATATGTTGTCTTTCTTGTGAATAAATAACTTTCCTTGTTGATGTTCAAATTCCTGACTATTAATTGTATCTCAATAAAACTTCTGAAGATTGGTATTGAAATTACTGCTGGAAAGGAAGGACTCAGTTCTGGACTTTAATCTCATAAAGCATAACACATAGATGTCTGAGTACAACACACACGGATGTATTGTTACAAAAATACACAGGATGCATCACTACTGCAGGAGTCATGGATAGATGACATCAGCACTCATAGAAATACTAGTAAGGAGCAGCCAAAGATAGACTAGTACATAGCTGCACACAAATGCCTTCGTAGAGCAGAGTATGTTTCTATTTCTAAAGCACTACACAATGGCATCTTTGCAAAAACTGTTCCATTGATGCAATTTAAAGTAATGTGTATTTATAATAAAGCAGATATATATGTATTTGTGGGATCTGAACATGCCTTTATCAGTCCTAAGACAGAGCAATTGAAAAGACAGTGAAACACAAAGCAATAGCTAATCTGATACTGTAGTTTGTCTTTAAGTTCTGCTTTGGATTCTTTATATTGCCATGACATGCTAACATGCTACACATTTAATTAAATTAGAAACAAATTCCTTACCTCTGGTAATGAGAGGCCTAGTTGTCTGACAACCCCTGCTCCACTTCAGCAGCATGAAGGTAGAGAGCATGAAGGAGGGCAGAAGTGGCTTTTCAGCAGTACCTAGTTGGTTTGTTTTCTAAGTTGGTTAAGTATGTATGGGAGGAATTCTTAAAAAATCAGATGTCATAGTTGTTCTATTCCTTCCTTTTACATACAGCTGCTCTCTGGAGACAGACATGACAGCAGTCATCAGCTAACATTCTGTGGGTAGTGTCCTATGGTCTAAGCGGTCTTCCAGTTTTGACACCCGAAAATGAGTAGAAACTGTTTCTATTTAGCAAGTTGCATAGAAGGAAATCCTCTAGCTCCATGTCATTTATGCAACTTGTCTTGGGTCCAGATGCTCAGATTTCCTTATTCCTGCTGCCGTACGGGAACAAATATCTAAGGTGTATGAAAGAAAGTAGAAATTGGAAGATATGTCCAAAGGGACCCATATATATGCACCGAGGACTGAAGTGAGCTGAGGCTTTGTTGAGAAGCACATTAATTTGTTTTCTAAGCTTGTGGCCTCCTCTCTTCCTTCTTCTATTGATGTCTTCAGAGAGAATTACCTCTCAACTGAAATGCCTCCCCTGGAAACATTAGTCTAGGATACAGCAAACTAATGAATACTCTTGGGTATGTTTTCTAGTTTGTTTTTCTAAGCTCTCTGTATCTGGATCAGCTCTGAGGCCACAGGTTTCTATCACAATGAATTCAGGAGCTCTCAAGCAAATATACAAGAAATGGAACAGACAGTAAAGAGCAATATAGGATGCTGTAAAAATACCAAAATCAATGAGGTACTTGTATGAAAATGTCACAATGATGTCTCTCCCTTTATATAATGACAACTGCTAATAACAATTTGAGAGGCAAAAATGTGGCAGGTGGTAGTTATACACATCTTTAACCCAGCAGTCAGGGAGGCAGAAGCAGGTGGATATATGTGAGTTTGAGACCAGTCTGGTTCCAGGACAGCCAGGGCTACACAGAGAAACCCTGTCTTAATAAACCAAAAAATAAATAAATAAATAAATGAAAGAAAATAAAGAGACAAAAGAAAAAAGAGACAAAAATGCTCAGTATAACAAATAACTAAAATTACACAGTTCACAGAAACGTATAAAATTATACATGTATTTGTTTATGTGTGCTTTCAGGAAAGAAATGAGAGACTCCAAGAAGGTGAAAATTTGTTGCATAAAGGCAAGACTAGCACTCTCCAAAGGAACTCCTAAATCTGACAGAGAAAACTTACTACACAGCCTTAAACATCATGGAGAAGTGGCGATTGCATTTAGGACAGAACATCAGGCATGGAACTGACGCAATATCCACAAATTCTAATAATTACAGGAGAAAAACTGAAAATCAGAAAATTGTTAGTTTTGTAATAGTAAATTTACTAGTTATTTTAGGGCATTTCTCATTTTGAACTTCGGTAGTATTTTTCTTATTTGTATTATTTTGTAATTAGCAAATGGAAACCTTGATTTAATTTTCTTAATGTTTAAAATAAAAAGCGATGGACCCTTAAGCAACATTTCGTAGCATTTACTTGTGTAATGAGTGACTAAGAGGAGGCTGAGGAAGGAGGAAGATAAGGAAGGATTTGAGTAAGCGCTTAGGTTAGTCTGATCTAGAGCCTTGGTAGTTGAGGCAGGCACAGCCTCCAACTACATAGACACACACCTATGTGCATGTCTGTGCAGCAAGGCAGGCAGGAGAAACAGAGCTTAATCATCTAGGAAAGGTACAAAATGATATTAAGAGGACAATGAAGGAAGGCCTGATATTAGCACATGTCTTTGGCTACCACTGCAGCTAATAATAGCAACACAAGAAGCACAGGGAGTAATGAAGAATGGAACCCTAAGAGAACCTGTGAGACATCTTTTTTTCTTGTTGTTTAACTGAAGCTTCACAAAGAGGATTATTATTTCTTGACTAGGTATCATCACCATCTATTCTGTCTGTAAGTTCCTATCAAGACAAGGAAGGCTAGAAGAAGACCTCAGACCCAATACCATGTTTAATGGATAAGGTGTATAGATATGCCAAGTCAGAAATTTTCATTGAAAGATTTGTAAGATCCAGGTTCCAGCACAGCTCACCCCTATTCACTTGGGAGCTAGCCCCTTGGTGTGGACCTAGAGTTCCCTATTTCAGCAATTCTCATCCCCATGAGAATTGGTCATGTCCATTGGAAAAATACATATTTTTTATGGTCTTAGGAACCCCCATGTAGTTGGTTGGTTGTTTTTACTCTTTACTCTTTTGGGGGGACCACCACCCATCTCCCAAATAAATACATGGATGTCACATGATTAGTAAAACACCTAAGACAGATCCTAGCACTAGACAGGATTATAAGAAGGGAGGAGACAGCTCTCAGTCATCCTCATTCTGAGATTCCTAGAGACAGGATCGCCATTTCAGACTGAAGTAGAGTTAAGAGCCAGTGGCTGACTGTTTTGCTTTTCTGACCTTCAGGTTGAACCTCAATATCTGTTCATTTTGATTGGGCATGTTTTTTAGAGCAGCAAAAAAGGGGGGGTTTGTTTGCTATACTTTAATACTTTGATAACTGGACCTTGATCGTCAGCCCCAGAGGGTAAAGTGGCCAAATAAAAGAATAGACCTTGGTGGCTTGCTTTAGGAATGTAATTTATTGGTTTTGGCAAAGAAAAGAGAAAAGGAATGGGGCAAAGGCCTGTTACAGTCCCTTCATGACCTGTCTATTGGTGAGGGCAAGGAACTGAAGTATCCTACTATCACTGTGTGAGCATTGATGTGTGGCTTAAGTTTTAGTAATAATTCTTTTACAAATATGGCTGCCCTTGCATTCAGGGAATAGTTGCTAAGAGTTGAAACATCACCTTGGATGTTTTTTCTTTGGGTGTTGAAGTGTCCTTCTCCATCTCTTTTGATTAATTGTGGTTTGAAGTCTAGTCTGTTAGATATTAAAATGGTTGCACCAGCTTGCTTCTTGGGGCTATTTACCTGGGATTTTTTTTTCCCAACACTTTACTCTGAGATGATGTCTATCTTTGATGTTGAGGTGTGTTTCTTCTCTGCAAAAGAAGAATGGATCCTATTTTCACATCCAGTCTGTTAGTCTGTGTCTTTTTATTGGGGAATTCAATTAATTGATTTTGAGAGACATCAATAACCAATGATTAACAATGTCTCTTATTTTGTTGTTATTGGTGGTGGTAGTGGTGGTGGTGGTGGTGGTGTGTGTATCTGTGTGCTTCCCTTATTTAGGTTTTGCTATGAAGACATTATTTATTTCCTAAGTATTCATGAGTATAGTTAACCTCTTTGGGTTAGAATTTTCCCTCTAGTAGAGTATGTAGGACAGGATTAGTAGATATATATTGTTTAAATTTGATTTTATCATGGAATTTCTTGATTTCTCCATGTATGGTGATAGAACGATTTGCTGGGCATTATAGTCTGGGCTGGCATCTGTGATCTATTAGAGTTTGTAAGACATCTGTCCAGGCCCTTCTTGATTTTAGAGTCTCCATCAAGATGTCTGGTGTAATGCTAAGAGGTTTGCCTTTATATGTTACTCACTCTTCTTCTGTTATAGCTTTTAATATTCGTTTGTTGTGTATATTTATTGTTTTGATTTATATGTGGTATGGGACTTTCTTTTTTGTTCAATATATTTGGTTTTTTGTATACTTTTTGTATCTTTACATACATCTCTTTTTATGTTAGGATAGTTTTCATTTTTGGTTTTGTTGCAAAAATTGTCTGGGTTTTTAAGCTGAGATTCTTCTTCTTCCTCTATGCCTATTATTTTTAGGTTTGTCCTTTTCATAATGTCCCAGATTTCCTGGATGTTTTGTGTTATGAAATTTTTTAGATTTAACATTTTTTTGACTGATATATTTTTTCTATTCTATTTTCAATAACTTAAATTCTCTTTTCCATCTTATATTCTGTTGTTGATGCTTGTGTCTGTAGTTCTTGTCCTCTTACCCAGATTTTCCATTTCCTTCCATTTATGTTTTCTTTATTGGTTCTATTTCTCTTTTCAGGTCTTGAAATTTTTATTAATTTCCTTCAACTGTTTGTGGGATTTTTGGCTTTCTTGAAGGTATTTACACATTTCCTCTCATTTTTTGTCAGTTCCTCGATTTCTTTAAGAAATTTTTCATTTCTTTAAGGATCTTTATAACTTCATAAAGTTGGTTTAAGTTCTTTTCTTGTGTTTTAGCTGTGTGGGAAAATTCAGGGCTTGCTGTTGTAAGACCGCTGGGTTCTGGTGGTGATATACTGCCTTTTCAGTTGTTGATTGTGTTCTTACACTGGCATCTGGGCATCTCTTGTTTACCCTGATCTCTTCTGTCACTTAATGAACTCTATAGTCCTAGGTTTCTTTTTCCCAAATGCTGAGATTATTAGTACACAACTGCCCAGCTTTCTTTGATTTCCTTGTAATTATAAAGCAGATGTTGACAATTCATTTTATAACATCTGTCTACATGCTGAGGTTAGTTATGCTCCCTGTCCTAAGGCATAATGTCAGTTCCCCAGCTTTTGTGAGATGTTGCTTCCCTTATTCTGTTCCTCTTTTGCTAGACTATTTCCAGTTATATAGAGTTGCTCTGTATGGAGCCTGGAGGTGTGAGACATTCCACTCATCTACTCTGGTAACCAAGTACAGTTTGTCTGTGGATTCCTGTTTTGGTGCCACCAATGAATGTTGAAGAAAAGGAGTTCAAATTTCTAGGCATTAGACAGGAAATACAACAGTACTGGAGTTGTAGAAAATCAATATTAGTTAAAGTTTTTAAATGTTATTACAACTAAAAGATAGGCTACCATAATATAGATAAATTTAGATGACAATGAACTTTCACTGGCACAATAGGACAAGGAATGGGTGTATTTTAAATTAATGACAAAATAAAACTGCACAGCTGAACTGTCACCAATGAATGGAAACAAATTAAAAACAAAAGTAATTTATATTTTCCGCTTGGATCTACATTTTTTTGTCCCGCATTGTAGTCTTAAATCAACCCACTCCACAGATCAACTGAGCACTACTTCCTAGAGTTAGATAGATTCTGCTCCACCCCATCTTACAGTCCCCTTAGCTCCTCTAAGATCTCTTTTTCCTGAGTAGAGCTAAATAGATCCCACTCTTGGCCATACCAAAAGGTCACCAAGAAATTATAGAAAGAAATAAAAATTAGCTAAAATAACTAAAGCAAAAACAAGACTAAGAACAGAAACAGTGAAAAAGAGACAGAGAGCAACATGCATCTTTCAATAAAAATTTTAAATAATAATGGTCTCAACTCACTAATCAAAATTTTAAATATTAATGATCTCAACTCACTAATCAAAAAGACACAGATTAGTTGAGTACATTAAGAAACAAAATCTCTGTCCCGCTCCTGTACCAGTAGATCGATCTGGAGGGGTAAGTGTTTGCCTGCCCAGCTGGCTGGCTGCCCCAGGAAGGGAGTACAGGCACCCTCCAATCCCCTAAACTTTTTGGCCCTTCAACAGGGCTTCTCCCCAGCTACAGCCTTTCTCTATTTATTTCATCCCAGCTTTCCCTAAAGCACCTCTTTCCATCTGTGCTTTTCCTAGAATCCCCCAACTCAGCCTGCTTTGGGGCTGAGGGTCTGGGGACACAGTGGTGAGTGCTACTGCTGCAGGGGTTTCTTTGTTCCACATGACCCTGCAACTACCAAGCCTGCCCTTTTGTCTGCAAGGTCCTTGGCCAGCAAGAGGCCCTACTCCTATACCAGGAGATCCATCCGAAGAGGTAAGTGTGTGCCCACCCTGCTGGCCGGCCACCCCAGGAATGGAGTACAGGTCACCTCCAATTCCCTAAACATTCCTGGCCATTCAGCAGGATGTCTCCCCGGCTACTGGCTTTCTCTATTTACCCCATTCCACCTTGCCACTAAGCACTCCTGTTCATCTGCAGGGTCCTTAGATCCACCACCACAGCCTACTTCAGGGTGGAGGGGATCTGAGAGCCAACTCCAGTGCTGAGGGGACCTAAGAGAGGGCAGACCAAGAAAAAACCCCAAGTACACTGTTAGCCACAGCAAAGGTTGGACCAAGATGCCAAGACTCTCCTGACTGCATATGAAGGAAGAGATGGGAATGTGCCAATGTAAGAATTCCTACAATAACCTGAAAAGCAACATGATAACACAAGAATCCAGCAAAAAAGCAACAGGAAGACTTGAATAACCTAATCCAGAAGAAGTAGAAGAAATCGACTTTAAAAGTAACACTATGAAAGTGATAGAGACCCTTAAACAAGACGTGAAAAACTCCCTTAAAGAAATGGATGATAAGACTAACAAAAAGTTAGAAGAAATGAATAAATCCATCAAAGATACACTAGAAAACCACAAGACTTGAAAACTGAAATGGAGGTAATAAAGAAAACACAAAACGAGGGATGGCTGGATATGGAAAATCTTGGTAAATGAACAGGAATGACAGAGACAAGTATAACCAACAGAATACAAGAGATACAAGAAAGAATCTCAGGCGCAGAAGATACTATAGAGTAAATAAACACACCGATAAAAGAAAACAGCAAATCCAACAAATTCTTAACAAAAAACATCCAGGAAATCTGGGACACCATGAAAAGACCAAACCTAAGAATAATAGGGGTAGAAGAAGGGGAAGAATTACAGTTCAAAGGCCAAGAAAATATATTCAACAAAATTATAGAAGAAAACTTTCCCAACCAAAAGAAGGATATTCCTATGAAGGTACAAGAAGAATACAGAATACCAAATAGACTGGATCAAAAAAAATACATTCCCTTGCCATATAATAATCAAAAACAAAACATAAAGAATAAAGAAAGACTATTAAGAGCTGCAAACGAAAAAGATCAAGTAACATATAAAGGTAAACTTACCAGAATTCCACCGGACTTCTCTATGGAAACCATGAAAACCAGAAGGTCTTGGATAGATGTGCTGCAGACACTAAGAGGCCATGGATGCAAGCCCAGACTACTATACCCAGCAAAGCTTTCTTTCACCATCGATGGAGAAAACAAGATATTTCAGGACAAAAACAAATTTAAACAATATATAGCCACAAACTCAGCCTTACAGAAAGTACTAGAAGGAAAACCACAACCCAAGGAAGACAACAACACCCATAATAACAGGCATCTAACAACCCTCCACCAGTACAACTCAAATAAGGGAAAAACACAAACACTACCACCAAAAATAATAACCGGAGTTAACAACCACTGGTCATTAATGTCACTTAATATCAATGGACTCAATTCACCTATAAAAAGGCACAGGTTAAGAGAATGGATACAAAAACAGGATCCAAAATTCTGCTGTTTACAAGAAACACACCTCAACCACAAACACAGACATTACCTCGGAGTACAGGGTTGGGAAAAGGTTTTTCAATCAAATAGACCTAAGAAACAAGGCGGTATGGCTAATTGACTTCAAACTCAAATCATTCAGAAGAAATGGAGATGGACACTTTATTCTCATAACAGGAACAACTCATCAAGATGAAGTCTCAATCCTGAATACATATGCCCCGAATATAAAAGCACCCACATATGAAAAAGAAACATTACTAGAACTCAAAGCACACATCAAACCTCACACACCAATAGTAGGAGATTTCAACACTCCTCTCTCACCAATTGACAGGTCAAATAGACAGAAACTTCACAGAGAAATAAGAGAACTAACAGAGGTAATGAATCAAATGGACTTAACAGACATCTATAGAACATTCCACCCAAACAGCAAAGAATATACCTTCCTCTCAGCATCTCATGGAACCTTCTCAAAAATTGCTCACACACTAGGTAACAAAGCAAACATCCACAGATAACAAAAAATTTTAGTAACCACCTGTGTCTTATTGGATCACCATGGAATAAAGTTAGAATTTAACAATAATTCTATCCCCCAAAAGCCTACAAACCCATGGAAACTGAACAGTCAACTACTGAACCACCCCTGAGTCAAGGAAAAAATAAAAAAAATAAATTAAAACCTTCATTGAATTCAGGGAAAATAAAGACATTACATACCCAAACCTATGGGACTCTATGAAAGCAGTGCTAAGAGGAAAGTTCATAGCACTAAGTGCTTACATAAAGAAAATGGAGAAATCCCGCATTAGAGACTTAACAGCACACCTGATAGCACTAGAAAAAAAAGAAGCAGACTCACCCAGGAGAAGTAGAAGACTGGAAATAAACTGAGGGCTGAAATCAACAAAGTAGAAATACAGAAAACAATCCAAAGAATCAATGAAACAAAGTGCTGGTTCTTTGAGAAAATCAACAAGATTGACAAACCCCTATCCAATCTAATCAAAAAGCAGAGAGAGAACACTCAAATTAACAAGATCAGAAATGAAAAGGGGGACATAACATCGGACACTGAGGAAATTCAGAGAATCATTAGGTCTTACTACGAAAGCCTGTATGCCACAAAATTGAAAAATGTAAAAGAAATGGACATATTTGTAGATAAATACCATATTATACCAAAATTAAATCAAGACCACGTTAACAATTTTCATAGTCCTGTAAGTCACGAGGAAAGAGAAGCTGACATCAAAAGCCTCTGAACCAAAAAAAGCACAGGACCAGATGGTTTTAATGCAGAATTCTACCAGAACTTCCAAGAAGAGATGATAAGTATACTCCTTAATATGTTTCACATAATAGAAACAGAAGAGTCATTGCCAAACTCTTTTTATGACGCTATAGTTACCCTGATACCAAAACCACACTAAGACTCAACCAAGAAACAGAATTACAGATCAATCTCACTCGTGAACATCAATGCAAAATTTCTCAATAAAATACTGGAAAACCGAATCCAAGAACACATTAAAAAAATTATCCATTATGATCAAGTAGGCTTCATCCCAGAGATGCAGGACTGGTTCAACATACAACAATTTATCAATGTAATCCACCATATAAATAAACTGAAAGAAAAAAACCATATGATCATTTCATTAGATGCTGAAAAAGCATTTGACAAAATTCAACACCCCTTTATGATAAAGGTCTTGGAGAGATTAGGGGTACAAGGATCATACCTAAGTATAATAAAAGCAATATACAGCAAGCCAACAGCTTTCCATATCTCTTCAACATAGTGCTTGAAGTTCTAGAAATAGCAATAAGACAACATAAGGAGATCAAGGGGATTCGAATTGGAAAGGAAGAAGTCAAACATTTGTTATTTGCAGATGATATGATAGTGTACATAAGTGACCCCAAAAACTCTACCAAAGAACTCCTACAGCTCATAAATACCTTCAGTGATGTGGCAGGATACAAGATCAACTCAAAAAATTCAGTAGCCCTCCTATACACAAAGGATAATGAAACAGAGAGGGAAATCAGAGAAACATCTCCTTTCACGATAGCCACAAATAGCATAAAGTATCTTGGGGTAACACTAACCTAGGAAGTGAAAGATCTATTTGACAAGAAATTTAAGGCTTTGAAGAAAGAAACTGAAGAGGACACCAGAAAATAGAAGGACCTCCCATGCTCTTGGATTGGTAGGATCAATATAGTAAAAATGGCAATTCTACCAAAGGAAATCTATAAATTCAATGCAATCCCCATCAAAATCTCAACAAACTTGAGAGAACAATAACTAACTTTATATCAAAAAACAAAAAGCCCAGGATAGCCAAAACAATCCTATACAGTAAAGGAACTTCCAGAGGCATTACCATCCCTGAGTTCAAACTCTACTACAGAGCTACAGTACTGAAAAGAGCCTGGTATTGGCATAAGAACAGACAGGAGGACCAATGGAAATGATTGAAGACTCAGATATTAATCCACACTGCTTTGAACACCTGATTTTTGACAAAGAAGCAAAATATATAAAATGGAAAAAAGAAAGTATATTTAACAAATGGTGGTGACATAACTGTATATCAACATTTAGAAGAATGAAAATAGACCCATATCTATCACCATGCACAAAATTCAAGTCCAAATGGATCAAAGACCTCAACATAACACCAGCCACACTGAACCTTATAAAAGAGAAAGTGGAAAGTACACTTGAATGCATTGGCACAGCAGTCCAATTCCTAAATATAACCCCAGCAGCACAGACACTGAAAGAAACAATTAATAATTTAATTAATTATTAATAATTAAATGGGACCTCTTGAAACTGAAAACCTTCTTTAAAGCAAAGAACATGGCCAACAAGACAAAATGACAGCCTACAGAATGGGAAAAGATCTTCACTAATCCCACATCAGACAGAGGTCTGATCTCCAAAATGTACAAAGAACTCAACAAATTGGTCATCAAAACAATAAGTAATGCAATTAGAAATGGAGTACAGACCTAAACAGATAACTCTCAACAGAGGAATCTAAAATGCTGGAGAGGTTGTGGGGAAAAAGGAACACTTCTGTATTGCTGGTGGGAATGCAAGCGGGTACAACCCCTTTGAATGTCAGTGAGGTGATTTCTCAGAAAATTGGGAAACAACCTTCCTCAAGACCCAGTAATAGCACTTTTGGGTATATATTCAAAGGATGCTCAATCGTGACACAAGGACATGTGCTCAACTATGCTCATTGCAGCTTTGTTTGTCATAGCCAGAACCTGGAAACAACCTAAATGTCCCTCAATCGAAGAATGGATAAAAAATATGGTACATTTACACAATGGAGTACTACACAGCAGAAAAAAATAATGACATCTTGGATTTTTAGGAAGATGGATGGAGCTAGAAAACATTATTTTGAGTGAGGTAATCCAGACACAGGAAGACAATTATCACATGTACTCACTCATAGGTGATTTTTAAACATAAATCAAAGAAAACCAGACTATAAACCTCAGTACCAGAGAACTTAGACCTCAATGAGGACACTAAGAGAGACTTACTTATATCTGATCTACATGGGAAGTAGAAAAAGACAAGATTTCCTGAGTAAATTGGGAGCATGGGGACCTTGGGGGAGGGTTCAAGGTAGGAGGGGAGAGGCAGAAATGGGAGCAGAGAAAAATATAGAGCTCAATAAAAATCAATAAAAAAAAGAAAATGAAACTGTCTTTTGCTTAATATAATATAAAGCATATTACAAGTATAACAAACAATCCTACAGTCAGGCAGTTATAGAAAGGTCAAATCAAACTATAAAAATATGTTAAACAAACAATAATAGCTGGAAAATGCCCCAGTAATAGATTGCATAATGCTCTATTTGCCTTGAATTTTCTTAACATTAAGGAGAAAGGAACAGCGGCTCAGAGAGACATTGTATAATAGAAAAAACTTCTGAATTAAATCAGCTGGTGTATTTCAAGGATGTGTTTACCTCAGAATGGAATCCAGGAGATGTGTTACATTGGGGTTGCATATTTGCTCTTGTTTCCACAGGAGAAGAAAAGCTATGGATACTATCAAAATTAATAAAGATTCAATTTGAAAAGGAGAACTCTCTTGAGAAAGAGAAATAACAGCTCATTCACAGAGGTAACAATCATACAGGTGGTAAGAAAACTTCATAAGGATTGGGTCAGGGTTCTGTTCTTGTCTTTGCAGGAAAATAGTCACCTTTGAAAAATCAGGAGACCCTGAATGTTTGGATTCTAAAGAGGAAAAGATAAAGAAAGAGAAATATGAGTTATGAGGATATGTCATCTACAGGGTAAATTTTCTCTCTTTCTCTCTCTCTCTCTCTCTCTCTCTCTCTCTCTCTCTCTCTCATTATAAACCCTCTTAAAATCAAAACTGGCTTTGGAGATGGACAATGGCTATCCTTTTTTAAATCCAATATGTTGTTAGAAGAAAAGTTCAGAGTTTCTGTCTCATGTCAACAGCCATCTGGTGTAGGGCAGAAAGAAGAAAGATTTTAGGAAATATTTGACTTTTCTCCATACTATTTTGTCTATATCAGGGATTGTGATGCCTCCAAAAGTTCTTTCATTGTACAGGATTGTTTTGGCTATCCTCGGTTTTTTGCTTTTCCATATGAAGTTGAGTACCATTCTTTTGAGGTCTTTGAAGAATTTTGCTGGGATTTTGATGGGCACATCATTGAATCTGTAGATTTCTTTTGGTAAGATTGCATTTTTTGTATGTTAATTCTGCCTACACAAGATCATGGGAGATCTTTCCACTTTCTGGTGTCTTCTTCTATTTCATTCTTTAAAGACTTGAAGTTCTCGTCATACAAGTCTTCCACTTGAGTGGTTAGAGGTACTCTGAGATACTTTATGCTATTTGTGGCTATTGTGAAGTGCGTTGTTTCTCTGATTTCTTTCCCAGCCCTATTATCATCTGTGTACAGGAGGGTTACTGATTTTTTTTTTTTTAGTTAGTCTTGTATCCTGATACATTACTGAAAGTATTTATGAGTTGTAGAAGATCCTTGGTAGAATTTTTGGGATCACTTATGTAAACTATGCTATCATCAGCAAACAGTGAGAGTTTGAATTCTTCTTTATGATCATTATCCCCTCGATCAACTTCTGGTGTCTTTTTGCTCTAGCTAGGACCTCAAGAACTATATTGAATAGATATGGACAGAGTGGACAACTTTGTCTTGTTCTCGATTTCAGTGGAATCGCTGGCAGTTTCTCCCCATTTAGTTTGATGTCGGCTGTTGGCTTGCTGTATATTGCCTTTATTATGTTTAGGTATGTTCCTTGTATCACTGCTCTCTCCAAGACCTTTATCTAGAAGGGATGTTGTATTTTGTCAAAACCTTTTTTGGCATCTAATGAGATGATCATGTGGTTTTTATTTTTCAGTTTGCTTACATGGTGGATTACGTTGACAGATTTTCATATGCTGAACCATCCCTGCATCTCTGGCATGAACCCGACTTGATCATGGTGAATGATGATTCTGATGTGTTCTTGGATTCGATTTGCCGGTATTTTATTAAGTATATTTCCATCAGTGTTCATGAGTGAGACTGGTCTGTAATCTCTTTCTTAGTAATGTCTTTCTGTGGTTTGAGTATCAGAGTAATTGTAGCCTCATAAAAAGAGTTTGGCAATGTTCCTTCTGTTTCAATTATGTAGAATAATTTGAGGAGTATTGATATTAGTTCTTCTTTGAAAATCTTGTAGATTTCAGAGCTGAAACCATCTTTTCCTGGGTATTTTTTGGTTGGGAGACCTTTGATGACTGTTTTTATTTCTTCAGCAGTTATAGGCCTGTTTAATTAGCTTATCTGATCTTAATTTAATTTTCGTAAGTTATATTTATCTAGGAAGTTGTCCATTTCCTTTAAGTTTTCCAGTTTTGTGGAGTACAGGTTTTTGTAATATGACCTGATGAGTCTCTGTATTTCCTCCATGTCTGTTGTTATATCCCCCTTTTCATTTCTGATTTTGTTAATTTGGATATTATCTCTCTGCCTTTTGGTTAGTTTGGATAAAGGATTTGTCTATTTTGTTGATTTTCTCAAAGAACCAACTTTGTCTCATTGATTCTCTGTATTGTTTTCTCTGTTTCTATTTTGTTGATTTCAGCTCTCAATTTGATTATTTTCTGCTGTCTAGTTCTCTTAGATGAGTTTGCTTCTTTTTGTTCTTAAGTTTTCAAATGTTCTGTTAATTCGCTAGTGTGGGATTATTCCAGCTTCTTTATGTGGGCATTTAGTGCTATGACCTTTTTCTTAACACTGCTTTCATTGTGTCACATCAATTTGGGTATGTTGTGTGGTCATTTTCATTTAATTTTAGGAAGTTTAATTTCCCCCTTTATTTCTTCCTTGACCCATTGACGATTCATGTGTTTAACGTCCATGTGTTTGTGGGTTTTTTGGAATTAGTATTGCTGTTGACTTCTAGTTTTAAATCATGGTGATCTGATAAAGTACATTGGGTTATTCCAATATTTTTTGTATTTGTTGAGGTTTGTTTTGTTACCAACTATGTGGTCAATTTATGAGAAGGTTCCATGAGGTGCTGAGAAGAAGGTATATCCTTTTCTGTTTGTATGGAATATTCTATAGATATTTGTTAAGTCCATTTGAGGCATAACATTTGTTAGTGCTCTTATTTCTCTTTCATTTTTTGACTGACTCACCTGTTCAGTGGTGAGAAGGGAGTGTTGAAATCTCCCACTATTTGAGTGTGGGGTTTAATGTATGATTCAAGTTTTAGAAGTGTTTCTTTGACATATGAGGGTGCCCTTGTATTTGGGGCATAGATGTTCAGTATTGAGATTTTTTCTCAATGGATTTTTCATGTGACTAATATGAAATGACCTTCTTTGTCTCTTTTGATTGATTTTAGTTTGAAGTCTATTTTGTTAGATATTAGGATAGCTACATATGCTTATTTTTAGGACCATTTGATTGGAATATTTTTCCCAACACTTTACTCTGAGACGATGTCTGTCTTTGAGGTTGAGATGTGTTAATTGTATGCAGAAGAAGGCTGGATTCTGTTTTTGTATCCTTTCTGTTAACCTGTGCCTTTCCGTAGGTGAGTTGAGTCCTTTTACATCAAGGGATATTAACAACCAGCGATTGCTATCTCCTGTTAACTTAGTTTTCATTGTTGGGTATGTTAATTTGTGCATTTCCCTCTTCTTTGGGATTTGCTGCTATGAGACCTTCAATTGTCTGTGTTTTTGTTGGTGTAGCCAACTTCCTTGGGTTGGAGTTTTCCTTCTAGTATTTTGTGCAGGGCTGGTTTTGTGGCTCGGTATTGGTGAAATCTGGTTTTGTCATGGAATACCTTCTTTTGTTCTTCTATGGTGATCGAAAGTTTTATTGGTTATAGTAGCTTGGGCTGGCATCTGTGGTTTCTTACTGTTTGCATAACACTTGAGCACGACCTTCTGGCTTTCATTGTCTCCAATTAGAAATCAGGTAATTCTGATAGGTCTACCTTTATATGTTACTTGGCCTTTTTTCTTTTCAGCTCTTAATATTCTTTCTTTACTCTGTATGTTTAGCATTTTGAATATTATGTTGTAAGAGGATTTATTTTTTGGATCCAGTCTATTTAATGTTGTGTAAGCTTCTTGTATCTTCATAGGCATATCTTTCTTTAGGTTGGGAAAGTTTTCTTCTATGATTTAGTTAAATATATTTTCTGTGCCTTTGAGGTGAACTACTTTTTCTTCTTTTATACATATTATTCTTAAATTTGGCCTTTTCATGGTGTTCCATATTTCCTGGATATTTTCTGTTAAGCTTTGTTAGATTTAATGTTTTCTTTAACTGATGAGTTTATTTCCTCTATTGTATCTTCAGCACTTGAGATTCTCTCTTCCATCCCTTTTATTCTGCTGTTCATGCTTGCGTTTGTGGTTCCTGATAGTTTTCTCACGATTTCTATTTCTAAAATTCCCTCAGCTTTTGTTTTCTTTATTGTCTCTACTTCAGTTTTCAAGTCCGGAATAGTTTCTTTCATATGTTGATTTCTTTTTCTTGGTTTTCTTTAAGGGATTTGCTGATGTCTTCCAATTTTTTGTCTATCTTTTTCTCCATTTCTTTAAGGGGATTTCTCATTTCCTTTTGAAGAGTTGCAAACATTCTCTTGAAGTTATTTTTAGGTCATTTTCTTCTGCTTCATCTATATTTGGTTGTTCATGTCTTGCTATTGTAGAGTCGTTAGGTTTTACTGGTGTTGTGTTGTTCTTTGTGGTGTTCTTACTAATTTACTCATCTTTTCCTCTAAAAGGTGTGGTTGGGGATGTCTGATTCTGTTAATTAATCTTCTCAGTTCCAATGAATCCAAAGCTCAGATGGTTGTTCCTTGTGGTACAGTCAGTGCCACAGTTCTAGTTACCCCGTTGGTTACTCAGTGTTCTTGGAGATACCTCATTGCTCCTGTGTTCTGCTCTGCTCCCTTGGAGTTTGCTGTCTCAGGCATACTTTGGCTTAGGTTATTGGCTTTGACCTGTTTCTGTAAATCCTGGTCTGGATTCCATCCTTCAGAAATCCCTGGCTTGGAGTTGTTCCTGCAAAGGTTTCTGGCTCCAGTCTACTGCCTTGGATTTCTCAGGCTCTGTTACGCACAGAACTGCAAAGGACCTGGCTCAGGCTTAGTCCCTCAGAGGTCCCAGACTCATGCTTGGTCGCGCAGAGGTTCGAGGTTTCTGCCTATTCTTTTTGATGTCCAAGACCAATGCACAGACCCACAGATGTCCTGGCTCAGGTTTACTCCCTCTGAGGTTCCAGATGCATGTCTGGCCCCGTAGAGATCTCTGGTTCCTGTCTACTTCACAGAGGTCCCAGATTCATGCCCAGATTTGTAGAGGTCCTGGCTCAGGCCTAGTTCCTGGGAGGTTCTAGACTCATATCCAGAACCACAGGAGTCCTGGCTTAGGTCTATTCGCTTGAAGGTCCCAGATTTACATCTGGACTCTCAGTAGTCTCTGGCTCTGGCTCACTCACTCAATGGTTACTGCCTTGTACCTGTTCCAGTGGAGATCGCTGTCTCTGGACCAGGTCATTGGCTCAATCACAATCCACCAGTGTCAGGGGACTGGATTGGCTCCTGGCTTCTGCTCCTGTGGAGTTTGCTTCCTCAGGCTCACTCTGTCCTAGGTAGCTGGTTCAGTCTCACTCCCATGGTATTTGTTGCCTCAGTCCTGCTTAGGTCCAAGGTGGAGTTCCTTTCCTCAGTCCTACTTTGTCCTATGTTACTGGCTTTGACCTATTTCTGTAAATCCTGGTCTGGATTGATTCCTACAGAAGTCCCTGGCTTGGAGTTGGTCCTGCAAAGGTCTCTGACTCTGGTCTACTGTAAGGCAGCTTTTAAAGGAAGCATTTTAATGAATGTTTGCTTACAATTTCAGAGAATTAGTTTTATCATGGCAAAATCATTGAAATAGTGGCAGGGAGGCAGGCATGGCACTGGAAGAGCAACTGAGAGCTCATAGATGATGTGCAAAATAAAGAGAGACAGAGATAGAAAGACAAAGAAACAGAGAGAGACAAATAGAGATTGGGCCTGCCTTGAGCATTTGTAATCTCAAAGCTCACTCACAACAACACACCTCCATCAACAATGTCTTGCTTTCAAATCCTTCCCAAACAGTTGTACTAATTTGGAAACAAGTTTAACACATAAGCTGATTGAGGTCTTTTTCATTCAAACCACCAGAAATACATTGTAAATATAAACACATTCCAGATTTGAAACTACATGCCTATAACACCAGCACTTGAGGGAGGTGCAGGAAGAAGGATTATGGTGAGTGTAAGGCTGGCTTGAATTATATTGCAAGTTTGAGACCAGCATTGGGCTACTATGTGAGATCTGGTCTACAAATACCTAAACACAAATGTTGTGATTTAGAATGATATATTTCAAAACAGTCACACTAGTTATCTTTGTGGAGAAGAAAACTTCCTTTCTGATTTACCCAGTTCTGTATTTGTAGGATGCAGGATGCTTTCAAATGAAACCTTAAAACACCTTTCTTCACCTATTTCAAGATGGCTAGTCAGAGAAAGTACACACCTCTTCTGACAGGATTAACCAGGAAAGATTGCCCTTCTATATAGAAATTTTCATCTATGAGGAAATGGAATGCCTTAAAAACCTGTATGTGTCAAAGAGCCCCTCTCTCTGACTCTCCCTTTCCAGACTAGAAGGCTCACTTATAGTAAAAAGATACAGAGTCTGACTATGGTCCAGGTAGAAACAAACATAGACTTCCTGGAGCCTTCATCTGAGTTGCAAATTTCTTTGTTGCTTCTGCCAATTCTCTGCCAGTACCTCTCTTGCCCTTAAAGACTAAGCCCCATTCATTTGTTTAGCTCATGTTGTGTTCAGCACCTGGCTCCTTGCTGGTTATCATGCTGAATGTGCATGTCTCATGTATGGTCTTTGTTGCTGTTATTCTGCCAATTGTTTTCCATTAAACTCTAAATTACCAAAACTTCATGGTACAGAAGTTTAAGGTTTCCCTTCACTGAGTTTTAATAACCTTGGAAGTTATATGAGTGAAGCCAAGTATTACACAGACCATCTCCACAGGAGGTGGAGGAAAGAGCTTCAGTAATTCAAGATAAGCAAAATATATATGTATATATATACATACATACATGTATATGTTTTGTATGTATGTATGAACATATGTATTGAGTTTGGCTATGATTGGGATCATAGTAAAGAGTAAAAAGAAAGAAAGAAGAAAAAAAGAAATATAGAAGGAAAGAGATGAGGCTAGGGAGGAGAGATGAAGGAAGGGAGCAGGAAGAAATAAAAAGAGAAGGAAAGGAGAAGTTAAAAATGTTACTTGTGAGGGACATTTGTAAACAAACATCACGTTTCTTCAGTTTAAGTATATCTGTAACTCAGGCAAACTCTTCAATGGAGTCTCTCAGATTATTGCTGCACTAGGATTCCATGTAGGACACAGAATACATTAGGTCCTCTCAATGTGTTTCCCTGTCACAGTCTAATGTAACCTTAAGACTTCCTGGACCAGAAGTCATTAGCTTGGTAATGCAGTCAATAGTTTGAACAATTAACCAGTTTGTTTGTTAGTAATCTATTTTCCCAACAATACTCTGAATTAGCTACCATTTTCATGTTCTTATTAGTCAAGATCAAGTTATGGACATCAAACAATCTTAAACTGCTGTAAAGGGATAAGGCAGGATTCCCAGTCTAGCAATGTCATTCCTGAGGCTGTGCTGAGCTTCTGTCCTCTACACACCAGGTATAAACCTTGTGAAGTTTCCTTCTTGTAGAGAGTCCTACAATGACTCAACATAGTATCCACTCTTCAGAAAATGCCACAAACATCCAAAAGATGAATGGCCATAGAGACAAAAGGAACTAGTGTGTAACACAGCATAAAACATTCTTTGTACATTACTTCATGACCTCAGTCAAAGGAACTTTAGCAGAAATGAAATGCCCAACCAAAACTACAATATATTCCCAGTCTAATCATAGCAATTTTAGATTACGTATTTGAGAAGAAATCTAGAATTCCTTCAAACACAGACAAGTGGACACAAATTTGGAAGCACCCCTGAACTGTACAAGAGTAATTGCAGCAGATGCACTGACAATATGAAGGGATTCATTAACCTCCCCTCATCTAATACTACACTATGAAACTGTCCTTTAAATGGGAAGAAAACCTTAGGATTCTCTGTTTCATATCTGCAAATACACCACTTTCTGTACCACATTGCCAGTAAGGAGCCACCCACTGTCTGCAATGCCGAAGAGGGAAAAGAAGGGACAGTCAAATCTAAGCAATGAACAGAGTCTCCATCAATCCTTGCAAGAGAAATTGGGTGAGCTACATTATCAACCCACTAGATGAAAAGGGTGAGTCCTGTGTGATTATGTGGAAAGGTGGTAGAACTGAGAACTAGTGGAAGATCACTGGAGACTTTTATGTTGGACCAGCCTTGGATTAGTGCCTGAGAGAGGCTATGACAAAAGGGCACCCATCCTATCTGACTTCCTATATAATCGTGTGATTTCTTCTCATTGCCCAGAATCCTTTGTTCCATCACAGTGAGGCCTTCCTTATAAGCTTCTCCATAGAGGCACTATGCTTAAGACTTCAGGACTGTGAGCTCAATAAATCTTCTTTCTTCCTGTAATAGGCATCCTGAGGCATTTTAATATAGGTACATAAAAATTGATACAATTTTGAATTATTTACACTTCTCCAAGTACATTTCTAAGAGTTATAATATTGTAGGAATATGTCGATTTTGTTCATTTTAAGTATATTTCTTCCATTCTAGAATTTATATTTTAAGTTTTATTTCCAGCTTGATAGAAAACCATTCCACAAATGAACATAGTGTTAAAACCTAAAAGCTATAAATGACTTGTTTTCTTATATATATTTTTTTGTAATTTTTTTAATTTTTAATTTTTTTTATTTTTCTCTGCTCCCCTCCCTGCCACTCCACTCCCTCCCTCAACCCTCCCCCAAGGTCCCCATGCTCCCAATTTATTCAGGAGATCTTGTCTTTTTATACTTTCTACTTCCCACATAGATTATATCTATGTAGGTCTCTCTTAGTGTCCGTATTGTTGTCTAAATTCTCTGGGATTGTGGTTTGTAAGATGGTTTTCTTTCCCTTATGTTTAAAAACCACCTATGAGTGAGTACATGTGATAATTGTCTTTCTGTGTCTGGGTTACCTCACTCAAAATAATGCTTTCTAGTTCCATTCATTTTCCTGCAAAATTTAGGCTGTCGTTATTTTTTTTTCTGCTATGTAGTACTCCATTGTGTAAATGTACCACAGTTGTTTTTATCCATTCTTCGATTGAGG
>PVIU01015649.1:0-47527 GCA_004026605.1 Ondatra zibethicus
GTGTTTTCTTTATTTTTTCTATCTCAGTTTTCAAGACCTGAATAGTTTCTGTTATATGTTTGAGTGCTTTTTCTTGGTTTTCTTTAAGTGATTTGGTGATATCTTCCAATTTTTTATTTGTTTTTTCTTCCATTTCTTTAAGGTAATTTCTCAATTCATCTTTAATAATTTCAGATATTCTCTTGTGGTTATTTTTTAGATCATTTTCTTCTGGGTCATCCATATTTGGTTGTTCCGGTCTTACTTTAGTAAGGTCTTTGGGTTTCACTGGTATTGTGTTGTTCTTTGTGGTGTAGCTTGTGATCTTACCTTTTCTACTCATTTTTTCTTCTTATAGGTGTGGATGGTGGTGTCTAAGATTCTGTTGAATAATTTTCTAGGTGCCAGTAGATCAAAAGCTAAGATGGTTTTCCTAGTGGTACAGTCAGTGTCTCAGTTTGAGTTACTTCGTTGGTTATTCCTGTTCCTGGAGGTAGCTCAGTGTTCCTGTATTTTGATCTGCTCTCTTGGAGTTTGCTGTCTCAAGCCTACTTTGGTCTAGGCTGCTGGCTTTGATCTCTTTCTGTAAGTCTTGGTCTGGATCTCCTCTTGTAGATATCCCTGGCTTGGAGTTAGACCTGTTCTGGTGGAGATTGCTGGCTCTGGATCTGGTCGCTGGGTCAATCCTGATCCACTCGAGTCCCGGGACTGGGTTGACTCCTATCTTCTGCTCCTGGTGGAGCCCGTTCTCTCCTTGTCCTGGGTAACTGGTTCAGTCCCACTCTGGTTCCGGTGGAGGTTGCGGGCTCTGAGTCAGGTTGTTGTCTCAATAAGTGTCCCAGGACTGGGTTGGCTCCCAGGGCTGGATTTGCGCCTGGCTTCTGCCCCAGGTGGAGCTTGTTTCCTTGGCTCTCTAAATCTACATTCTTTGTGGCAGGTTCTAGGAGAGGAAGACCTGAACCCATGGCTCAGTGTGCATCGGGGCATTTGTTTTTTAAGGGAGATAAGAAGACAGGTGTCTAGGTGAAAAAATATTGTTATTACTGGGCTCTGTGAAGTGCGGCTAGTCTTGGTATAAGGCACAATAGCAGATGAAACCAGATTTAGTTGGCAGGTTTCTTTGATCCAGAAGAGTTGGTACCAATGGAGTCCCAGAAGCTGTTATAGGTGCTTTTGGTGTTGTCCTGGGAGCATTTTGTAGGTTGGTCTTGACTAGGCAGCAGGAGTAACCTGAAAAATATGCTTAGAACTGGAAAGTTAAAAACCTTGGATTTTGGTGTAGCAATGGAACTTTTTCAGGAACCTGTAAGAGAACTGGTAGAAGGCTATTAGAGGAAATTGAGAACTTTGAACCTCTGAAGGTTGAAACCTGTTAATCCTGGACTATGAAGCCTGTTAAAGAACAGTTACCTTGAATTGTTAAATGCCTTTAGACAGATCTGGGAGGAATAGATGAGCAAAAAACGAGACAGCTTTTGGCCGGCAGGCAGTCCAAGTCCTCTTCTGGTCCTTGGAGGACATCAGGCTTAGAAGCAGTTTTTGCCATTAGCTTTTGAGTTCGAGAGGCCCGAAGATTTTTCCTGTGAGGGGAAGACTGTCTTACCTGGCTTGACAGATAAGCTGATCGATTCCCTTAGAAAAAAGGCCTTTTTTGCTTTTGTGTGGGTGCTTTGCAAACCAGAGCAAGCCTGGAGATGTAGGTCTTCCGTCTTCTTGGAGGACGCACATAGGATGCTGCAGAGGCTGGCTTGTCTCTATATTAGACGCTCTATATTTTTTAAATGCCATGGTCTCAGGTCTGTAAAAGCACTTGAGAATAAAAATCATTGTCTGGTATTTTAAACTGGTCATATAGGCTAAATTTTTAAAGCTGTTGTAATCTGGAAGCACATACATACACAACATTTAAACTTACAACACAAAACACAGTTACACATTTATATAAACACATAGAGAAACAGGATAGATAGCCTTAGAGACCTGTGTCAGCTGACTAGGTTTTGCAAGAGAGAACAGAAAGATAGAGGCAAAACACTTTTGTAGAGTTTAGAGTGGAAGGATTTGGGGGATTTGTCAGTAGGGAAACAGCTGGAGAAAGGCAGGGTGCCCGGTGGGTGCCGGGCCCAGAAGCTGATGGGCAAATGCTGTTTTAGGAACCACTGCATCTGCTACTGATGGAAAAGTGCGGCTGTGCTTCTGAGCAAGTGTCCCTCTGCAAGCAAACTGGCCGTGCTGCGTTTGGGCAAGTGTGTTCCAGGAATCCGCAGCTCTGTGTCTTTGTTGTCTCCGAACCCAGAACAGAAGTGGCTGAGCTGCGCAGCAGCGTGCTGTGGCTGCAGGCAGCTTTGGAGTGGCAGCCACTTTTTGGGCGCACAGTGGCAGAGCACTTTGGAATGAAGGATTAGAATTTTAAACCAGCTGCTGAGGAGAGGCAGCGAGTCATGTGCCAGAACATAGATTAATATAACTGAATTTATTTAAGTCTTAAGAGTTAGTTGGGAACAAACCTAAGCTAAGGTCAAGCTTTCATAATTAGTAAGAAGTCTCCATGTCATTATTTGGGAGCTGGTGGTCCAAAGGAAGTCTGACTACAGAGAGGAGTAGGCATTTGCAGAGAGCATGGGGAGGGTTCTCGGTGGCGGGGCTGAAATCTGTAGCAGGGTGGGAGAGTCACAGCAATGCCCAGTGTTTGGAGTTTGGTGAGACTTCAGGGAATGGGAGCCAAATCTGAGCCATGTTCTAGAAGAGCACATCATCCAGCCTCTGCAGGCACAAAGCCCATGCTGCCCTCCCTGATGGGTAGTGGAGATGCTGGCCCTGCAGTGTTGCAGCCCTGAACCCTAACGTTTCTCCTCAAGTCACATAACAAATTCAAATTAACATTGGCTATTTCCCAAGAGACCAAATTAGATATGATTGGTCATTTTCTGCTTTAAATACTAATAATTTAAAAAGATTCTATTTTTTTTGTGTGTGTGTGAGGCTGTTTCACTGACATGTATGAACACTAGGTGTGCCAATCGTAGTGAGGCACGCACTTGGGAGGCAGCAGCAGGCAGATCTCTGTGAGTTCGAGGACAGCCTAGTCTACATAGTGAGTTCCAGGACAACCAGAGCTATATAGTGAAACCCTGAGGGGTGGGAGTGGGGTGTACCACATACATGCAGTGCCCAAAGAGGACAGAAGAGGGCAATTGAAACCCCTGGAAGAAGGCCAGCAGTGGTGGTGCACACTTTTAGTCCCAGCACTCTGGAGGCAGAGGCAGACAGATCTCTGTAAGTTTAAGGCTAGCCTGGCCTACAAATTGAGTTCCAGGACAGACAGGTGTTGCAAGAGGCACGCGGGCTTGCTTTTGGTCCCGGGGGCCACCCGGCTCCTGCCGCCCGGTGCCTGGCTAGCTTATACCCGAAATAATTACACAGAAACTATATTCATTGAAATACTGCCTGGCCCATTAGCTCTAGCCTCTTATTGGCTAACTCTCACATATTTGTTTAATCCATTTCTAATAATCTGTGTGTCACCACGAGTTGTGGCTTACCAGGAAAGATTCAGCGTGTCTGGCCTGGCAGGCTTCATGGCAGGCAACTCTCTCTAACTCTGTCCCCTTCCCAGTATTCTGTTCTCTTTTCCCTGTCTATCTAAGTCCTGCCCTATCAAAAGGCCAAGGCAGTTTCTTTATTAACCAATAAAAGCAACCCAAATACAGAAGGACCCTCCTATACCAGACAGGGCTATTACTCAGAGAAACCCTGTCTCAAAAAAACCAAAACCAAAACAACAACAAAGCAGGCAAGAGGAGAAAGTCAAAGTTGGGCTCAATAACCTTGTAGCAGTGCTGGCTGTCCCTCTGGAACTCAGTAGTTAGCCCTGAGTACATGCGGATAGCGTGGGGATTAGCCTGGTGTATGCTGGCCTGCCATGACAGCCGGAAGGACATGTGGTATTTGTGTTAAAGCCCGGGCTGCTGGGGATCAAACATCTGGGGACAAGGGGTCCAACTCAATTGTTCTCCCTCCCTTCTCAGGAAGGGCCAGGAAGGAAAGGGCCACAGGTGGAGAAGAAGCTATTGTCTTCAGTGGGCATCACCAGGCAGCCTGGCTGGCAGGGGGCCAGTGAGAAGGCTCTGACAGGCACCCTAACGTCCCACAAAGTTCACTCAAACCTCTGCCTTTCCCGGGCAACCTCTGACGCTGCTGTAAATCTATGATAAGGTACTATCAGGTGCTCCAGAGTGCAGCTGGGAACAAGTGACCTTCACTCCAGTCACAAGTCCTCCAGGCCCCCTGCCAGGCTATCTGGTGATGCTTGACCTACTGAAGACAATAGCTTCTCCTCCACCTGAGCCCTTTCCTTCCTGGTCCTTCCTGAGAAGTGGGGGAGAACAATCAAGTTGAACCCCTTTGCCCCATCTGCTCCCCACTTTCTTCTGTCTACCTCCAGAGGTCCCTGGGCAACCACAGCAAGGTACAAACCTAGGATGTCAGTGTCCCTCAGGAGTCACTGCGGATTTCCTGGGTCTGAGGCCCTTGCCATCTTTCAGGAGTGCTGGGAGGCACCGCTATTAAGATACCCACTTTTTGCCAGGCAGTGGTGGCTCATGCCTTTAATCCCAGCACTCGGGAGGCTGAGGCAGGTGGATCTCTGTGAGTTTGAGGCCAGCCTACAGAGTGAGATCCAGGACAGCCAGGACTGTTAGACAGAGAAACCCTGTCTCAAAAAAAAAAAAAAAAAGAAAGAAAGAAAGAAACCCCACTTCCTCCCCTGATGCTGCAATGCTGCATTTGCACAAACATCATTGATGGTAAAGGTTGCTCCTGGTCAGTGTTATCAGTACAGTGTGACATGGTCAAGGTCATCATGACCTTGCCAAAGAGGAACCCACCAAGACTCGGGTGGGCTGACCATTCTTCCAGGAATGGGGTGGTAAAGCGACAACTGGGTTCTCCCCCTCCTCCAATCTTGGTTTGAAGTGGGCTCAGAAACATTCTATCCCTGGGATACCAGCATCCTGGGCAGGTGATTTAATCTTCAAATTCATCCATCAGAGGGGATGAAGTTCGTCGCTCACAAAGCTATGCGAGGTGAGTGTGGTTCAGTAAGGAACACAGATCATGGGCAAAACAGAATTCCTAAATAGGACCTGGGGATGTCGCTCAGGGTGTAGGCACAAACAAACAACAACAACAACAAACAGAAAAAAATTATTTGAGTCTAAGTGCCCTTCCATCTTTTGTTCCTGTCTTAGTTGGTTCCTTTACAGTCCATCACCAAAGGAAGCCAGGAACTCGAGTGAGCACAGATCAAGGAGGACTGCTTACTGGCTTGCTTTCCAAGGCTCACACATTTGGCTTTTGTTGTAACCGAGGACCATCTGCCTAGGAGCTGGCACTGCTCACAGTTGCCTGGGCCCTTCTACATCAACCATTAGACTGGTCCACAGGCTAGTGTGATGAAGGCATATTCTCAATTGAACTTTCCTCTTCCCAGAGGACTCTAGCTAATGTCAAACTGACAAAAAAAAAAAAAAAAAAAAAAAAAAAAAAAAAAAAAAAAAAAAAAAAAAGAAAAAAAGAAAACTGGCACTTCCTCCCAGTTCTAGGCTCAGGACTACCTCAGAGCCCAAAGTAGGCACTTGATAAACGCTTGCTGAATGAGCGATAAACTCCGCTATAGTCTTTCCCCTATCCCTTAAGGAAAATGAGATGATGTTTATTTGCCCTTCCAGGTACGGAGAACTCTGCAAACAAGGAGTGGCAGCAGGAACTTTCTCCAGCTGGCACAGTTGAAGGCCACAGGCCATGGGTTGGTTATTTACAGGTGCCCAGTCTCCAGGACAGCTGCCAGGCAGCAGGCTTTGGATTCGCCTGGCCTTGAGCACAAAACCACTGTGCACTTGCACAACTGTAGCTGGTTGCAAAGGATCTTACATGCTCACACTCAACCATGGTTTCACCCTGGTTGCCCAGCTTCCTTCCTCTCTTGCCCACAACTAATTGGAGTAGCAAAATGACCTCTGCAAAGCCCATTGCATTGCCGAGGTGTTTGCCAGGCCTCTCTTGAGAGCTTCGTGAGTTGTGTTGTTGGGAGTCATTCTAGCTCTGGGAGCTGCTTCCTTGGGGACTTCTGAAGTCCCTGACCATTGGCTTTTTGCATGCTTAGTAGGTGGAAGGTGCTTTAAAGACATTTGATCTTGTGCTCGGGCAGGGCCTACTTTCCACTTGCACATCAGCCTGAGCATTTCCAACCTGATCTGCCTTAGCTGTCATGATATGGAAGAAAAGGATCCAGACCTGACACTGTTTCAAAATAAAAGATAGAAGACGTATGCTCTAGCGCAACACCATCATCCTTTACAAGGGGGCAGGAGATGCAGAAGTTAGGGACCTGTCCCCTCATACAGCTCCACAAGGTGCAGAGCGTGGCCTGGTTTTCACAGCAAGCTAAAACTAAACCTTCTGAAGACAAGTGTATTTCCTACTCCATTCCAGAAGGGTCCTTGCTGCTCTCCAATACGGAAGTCCTTTTCTCCTTGTCTAATTTGCAATTTTAATGGACCCGGCAGTTTAGCAATCCAGCAAGAGACACTGCTGTGAAGACCGAATGACTGGCACTGAATGAGCCATCACAGAAGTTGAGAAGCATGGACACTTGCACCAGCCAGGCACCCTTCTTCTGGGCCATGCTTGGCTATAGCCAGGCTCCTCTCCTTGGCATGCCTTCACCCTTTCTAGCTCTTCCTTCCTCTTCTCTGACCCATTTTCCCTTTGCCTCTACTTACTCAAGACTTCCTTGGAGTACTGCAAGCCTAATGTTGAATCATGAGTTCCCCCTGGCCTTGTAGGAAGAGAAATTTCTAAGGCTGGGCGTGTGGTTCAGTGGTGAGAGTGCTTGTGTAGCACGTGCAAAGCCATGGGCTCCATCTCCAGTACAGGAGGGAGGAGAATGGAGAGAAAGAGACGGGGAGATAGAGACAGAGGCAGAGACTGACAGACGAGAGACACCAGCAAAAACAGACTGTTCACGAGAAAGGAAATTACAGTAAACAGAATTTATAATCAAGTATCCTGACCTTATACAAATCATATGAAATGTGAAACTATATCCTAGCCACACCAAAATACTCAGCAATGTGAATCAGCTTTATTTGAACTGTCCTGTGTAGTCATATTTTTCTTTTGGCCAACTTATTATAACTGGCATAGTGTTGGGGTTGGGGTGGAAATTTTGTAGGCTCAGGGATCTCCTTTAATTAGAAAAGGGGGGGGGGGCTGGAGACATGGCTTAGTTGTTAAGAGCACTGACTCCTCTTCCACAGGATCCAGGTTCAATTCCCAGCATCCACATGGCAGCTCACAACTGTCTGTAACTCCAGTTCTAGGGGATGTAACACCTTCACACCAATGCGCATAAAATAAAGTTAAATAAATTATTTAAAATAAAGGGGAATTTGATGGGATAATAGGTGGATTAGTTTGAGCTTACTCACACTAATAGTAAGTAATAGAGTAAATACTTGTGAGCTATTATTTATAGACAATTTACATTTGTATAGATTCTTGTATATTGATACAAATTCAATTTGTTATATTGAATATGTTCTTATTTCTGTTCACAGTATTTGTACACCTATGCAAAGTTATTTTGTCCTATTGTATGCATGCATGCATGCATGCATGCTTCTACCTCTGCTTAAGACATTTTGTATATTGATACAGTTTTAGGACATATTTATCATATTGCATTATACATTTCTACCTCTGATCAAGATACTTACACATTGTTTACATTTCAAGGTCATTGTCCTCATTTGCTGCACAGTTGTTTAAAGACTGTTTAATATTCTAATATGAAGTCTTAGTTTTTAAGCTATACAGGTATTAAGTATTATAGGTCAATAGTCATCCATGTTTGTCATATTTATTGTTAGATTAATCAGGTTCTTTAGATACATAGAGATTATATTCTGCATAAATAGGTAATCTTCAACAACTTCAAAGAACTGTAGAATATGGCATTTAAATAACTTAGGGTTCTGTTGACATGAGACAGGATTGCTCCTGGCAGCACCAATCTATTCCTGAGAGAATGCTGAGCACCAAAGACACTCCAGTTGACATTTGTTTTCTTCTTGGCAAAACTGGCCTTTGGGCAAGGAACTGCCCATTCCTCAACCACTGCCAAAATGCACAGTGGCTGGACTGGACAAGCAGGATACAAGAAAAAGACTGCCAAACCTTGCCAAGACAGGTAAGATGGTTTTAAAATTTTTCCTGCCTCTGAAAATGGTCTGTCAGTTACTCTAGACCTTAGCCAAAGTTGGTTGCTCCAATGTTGCAAATGAGACTTTGACTACCCAGGTAGCCAGTTGTCTCTGTCATTTGTTGCACATTTTGGAAGTTGCTTGATTGCACTTCCTGTATACTCAAGTAAGATTGTCTTTCTTCTCAGGTCTTTGATGGAATTGAAGACTAGATAGTCGTAGTTACTTTCCTCTCATGACTTATCCAAGCCATTTCTAATACAAGACTTAGACTCTTTAGGATAGAATAATTATTAAAACATTTAGCATATGTTTCTTGCTTGATATTGTTTATGCTGGTTGTAATTCTAATTTTTATACTTGATATCTGTTCTTAATGGTTTTTTTTTGTATTGGGTTTGAGACTCTCTTATTTAGACAAAAGGGGGAGGTGCTGGGGAACCTCCATCAGTCAATGGTCTTTGAGATGCTAGATCAGGTTGGGCGTGGTCTTGGGTACCAAAAAAACCCAAAACTGCCTGCACTGCTTGTGTGCTCTCTTTCTCTCTCTCCCTCCCTCTCTCTCAGCTGCTGGATTCGGTTCCTGTTCCCCTGCTTGTGCAGAGGACTGTGATTTGTGATCTACTCCTTAAAAAAGAGACCTTTATGATACTCAGTTCTGAGCTAGTGTGGGACTACTCTATTCGTGTTCACTTACTAATTATGAAAGCTCGGCCTTAGCTTAGCTCTAATAACTTAAATTAACCTGCTTCTACTAATCTACATTTTACCATGTGGCTTTTTACCTTTATTTCATTTTGCATGTCTGATTCCCTCCGTGTCTCATTGGCATCTCCCTTGCATAATTCACAAGCCTACATTCCTCTTCCTCTCTCCTCAGAAATCCTGCCTAGCTATTGGTCATTCAGCTCTTTATTAAACCAATCACAGTGACACATCTTCACACAGTGTACAAATATCCCACAACAGGTTTGATGTTTGAAGGCCTTCAGATCAGGGCTCCTGCTTAGTGATTTACCCTCAAGTACCTTTAACTCAGTTCAAAGAGCCTATTTATTACACTGCCTATACAGTGTCTCACCATTTCCGGTCGTGCTCTCTTTGATTCCGACGATGTAATCCCCATTTCCCCTCACAGAAAGCTTGCTTTTCTTTTCCATTTAGTTCTCATCTAAGTACACTGTCGACAGTCGGGTGTTCTGAGTCAACATGTCATAGGAACTGCACCTCATCACAGCTATTTTGTCTTGGTTAGTTACTGTCACCCCTCCTTTCAATGCACCTGTAGTGCCTCTGTCATCCTTCCCAGGGCAGATGAGTAATGACTGATTTCCTGGGGCCATTGGTTTCCAAAAACGACCAATTTGCAGACTGTTGCAAAAGATGCTCTCCTGGAGGGTGTGATCCTGGTAAAGCTGTGATCACAGAAAGGATAGGACAGTGGTAGATGGATCCACGGATTTCACAGCTCCCAGTTGACTCTCATGGTGTTGACGCATTGGCAGGCTGGGAACCTCTGTACCTTGTGAAGCCAGCACCAAGTTCTATAAATAGTTACTCACATGGTGTTTAGCACGTGCCTCCCAACTGGTGATAAACCTGACAACCACTATGCGATGCCAGTGTTATTTTCCTAAGAGGCGAAGGACACTTTCATTCCACTCTATTTATACACATTTATTCTTTTCAATGTTTGGAGATGAAGTGATAATTAAAAAATATTTTATTTCCAAGAGTGTATGTCTGTATGAGTGTGATATAATGAAGTGGGAATACTAAATTGATATTATAAGGATCCACTAAACTTGCTTAGGAAATAGTTACACAAAGCAGAATTTAGTTAAAGGAGCTCTCCAGGATGAATTAGTATACTAGCCAGACCTGTTAGAAACCCTAGGCAGGGAAAAATCTCTGTCTCTAACTCAGTTAAGTTTGTTGAGACTGTATTTCTGTTGAGATTGGTTCACTGAATGCTGGGGCTGAGCATGGTGGTGCAAAGGCACTCCTAGCCCTGTGAGGCAAAGGAAAAAGGATAGTGAGTTCTAAGACAGCCAGGACTACATAGAGACCCTATCTTAAAAAAACAAAAACAAAAACAAAACAAAAAAACACAGCACAACAACAAAAGCAATCTGTTCACTAAGATTGCCACCAATTAGGTTCCATTCCCATAATAAAAGGAAACAACCCCTTGCTCAAGGCAGGCCATTAGGAACAGAACAGTCTTTATAGAGCTGAGCTTAAGAGGGCAGCACCTGGGCCATGGCCACCCTTTAAGTCCCAATATCAGGAAGAAGTACGCCCAGGTAGGCAGGGTGACCCTGGACCCTGGCTGGCAGTGGCCTGGCAAATGCTGTCCTAGTCTCTACTATGACAACATTTTTATGTTGTAAATCTCCCCATTTGTCCAAACAGCTAAAACTCGGAATTTTTGTCTCTGTGAAACATATTTAATTGCTTTAAGTGTAAGTTGGGGCTGTGAAAATGTAAGTTGATAGGGATTTCTGTTCAGCCTTTCACCTATTAGTAAGAACCAGCTGCACACTTTTTGCCATTTTCTTTTCTTTCTTTTCTTTTTCTTATTTTTTGTTTTTTGAGACAGGGTTTCTCTGTGTAGCCTGACTGTCCTGGAACTTTGTAGGCCAGATTAGCCTTGAACTCACTGAGATCCACCTGCCTCTGCCTCCCAAGTGCAGGGATTAAAGGTGTGCGCCCACTACTGAAAGATTTACAGCTTCTCCAGGGACCTTGGTGGATCCCATGATGGGTGGGGTACCATGCGGGAAACAGATTATGCAATGTGGATGGAGACTGAGTGTGAAGTTTTATTAAATGAGGGTGTAGGGGGAGGAAGGGAAGGGAAGAGAGTGAGAGAAAAGGGAAAGGGGGATGGAGACAGAAAGTTGGGGGAGGGGGGAAAAGACTGGAAGTGGGTGGAGCTTGTCTTAAAGGGACAGGGTACTTCCAGGATTCATCCGGCCAGGTGACAGGGCAGGCCAGAATAAAAATCATAACAACCACACCTTACCCAGTCAAATACTATTATTAAAGGATTTTCCCTTTATTAACCTCTAAGTGTGCAGTAATTTCTCACTGTAATTTCTGCAATAAATATATGTCTTAGTGCACATGCAGAGGCCAGAAGAGGGTGTTGGCTCTCAGAGCTGGAAGTACAGGCATTTGTGGTTTCACTGCAGGTACAGGTGTCATGTGGGTGCTGGGATCTAAACTCTGTCTTCATGATGTCATAGCACACTTAACCACTGAGCCACCTCTCTAACCCCTGAAGTAAAATTCTCATGGCACTTGACCCAGAGTTAACAGGGGACTTGTTTTAGTTTACAAGTATTCTAACAGCACAGCCAGAATTGGAACTCTTCCCTGACTGGATTAAAGTTGATAAACTGTTAAGGTGGTGGTGGTGCACATCTTTATTCCAGCACTCTGGAGGCAGAGGCAGGTGAATCTCTGTGAATGAGGCCAGCATGGTCTACACAGCAAGTTCCAGGGCAGCCAGGGCTATGTAGAGAGACCCTGTTTCATTAAACCCCCATTAAAAAAAAAAGTGCATACCCTTTCTAAGTACAAGAAGGCTTGTATCTGGCTTTCACATAAACTGCCTTTGAGATTAGGGTCTTGAACTCCAGGGCTCAAAAGATCCTCTCCATTTCAACTTTTCAAGTACTGGGCCTAAGGCATCACCACATTCAGTTCTCAAGAAAGTTTAGTTTTTTTCGAGACAGGGTTTCTCTATGTAGCCCTGGCTGTCCTGGAACTCATTGTATAGATCAGGCTGGCCTGAACTCAGAGATCTACCTGTCTCTGCCTCCTGAGTGCTGGGATTAAACGCGTGTGCCACCAGTGCCTGGCTCTATGCTTAACCTTTAAGACAGCTGAGCAGGGGTGGACAAGGAGTGGGTAGAGACTAAGCTGGGGTGTGGGACAGAGAGCAGGTAGACTGGCAAGATGGCTCAGTAAAGGCACCTGCCGCCAAGTTTGATTCAATCTAATCCTTTTTGGACCCACAAGTGGAAGGAAAAAGCAAACTCATGCAAAGTATACTCTTATTTCCAGGACACGCACACACACACACACACACCCCAAAGAATCAACACCACCAAGTGGTGGAGAGACCCCTCTGAGCTGTGGGACCTCTAAATGAGGTTTACCCAAAAGCTAAACTAAAGCTTGCTCCATTCAATGGTCCTTTTAAGACTCTTTAAAGCTAGGAATGCAGAGTGGTACTTGAAAAATTGCTCAGTTTTTAGGGCTTTTTGGGATTCATTTTCTATTTGTTCCTTCAATAAGCTGGCACCACTACTGATTTAACAGTTCATCGTATGTATGTTTAATGTGTATGCCATTTCTGAAGGATGTGAGCAGAGAGCCACTAAATTTTCTTAGTGTCAATACTTTTTAAAAAATCTTTCTGCAAAACAGGACTGAATCTCATGGGGACAGATTTTCAATTCATACTGAGTACTTACCATAAAATTTATGTAGTTCACGTCATGTAAGCTTCAGTATTTATTAGATTTGAATTTTATAGGTAAATAAAATTACTGTGGCAGCAAAATTACTTTAGGGTGAATGACAGCTCTAGACCTTTTTTTTTTATTTTTGAGACAGGGTTTCTCTGTGGCTTTGGAGCCTGTCCTGGAACTACTCTTGTAGACCAGGCTGGCCTCGATCTCCACTGCTCTTGCAGAGGACTATTTGTTCTCAGCACCCATATCAGGCAACTCCAGCTTCAGGGAATCCAATGCCTTCTTCTAGACTCTATGGGCACCTGCACTCAAACATGTGCATACTCATATACACACATATAATTAAAAATAAATCTTATGGGGCTGGCATGAAGACTCAGTGGTTAAAAGCACTCGCTTTTCTTTCAGGGGATCTGGGGCTTGGTTTCCAGCATTTCTGCCATGGGCTCTTAAACTCCAGCTCCAGGGAAGTCAACAACCTTTTCTGGCTCCTTGGACAACTAGACATTACAGACAGACACATAGACAAAAGCAAAAATAAAATGACTTTTTTTCTTTTTAAGCTTTTGAGACAGGATTTCTTTGTTTAACAGTCCTGGCTGTCCTGGAACTCCCTCTGTAGAGCAGGCTATCCTCAAACAAACAGAGATCCACCTGACTCTGCCTCCCGAGTGCTGGGATTAAAGGTGTGTGCTACCACTGCCCGGTGATAAATCTTATGAAGAAAAAAAAGACAGCCCAGGATATCCCTAGTAGCCCCCACCCTTTGTCCCCAGAACTAGAGCCATTTCAAGGTGTTATATAAATGGAAAGTTCCTTCATCTTATGTTCTAACCAGTATGAAAACTATCACAGGGCTCCTCTCACGAACTTTCAGCTCGTACCAGCTCTCTACCCTGTGAATGTGAGCCACGTCTAAGTAAAATTCACCTAGTCAGTGCAAGTGCCTCCTTCTACCTCATCAGTTTCCACCCCCTCTAAGGTGGAACATCTTCTTTGTAAGTGGAATTGGTATTATGCACCCAGAAGAATTAAAGAGGATCACAGACAGAAAGGCTGAAGAAACAGGCTCTTTGTGTTTACTTGTACAAGGAAAAACAACATGTGGACATCTGCAATATTTAATTTGTTTGGGTAATAGTTACAGATAAACAGGTACACACCATATACAATGACCAATACTTTTTTATACAGTTCATATTCAGTACATCAACACTATCTTATTTACACTCTATGTACATCAATGTCTTCCTAAAGTCAGTGCATTGTCAACAAGTTTTATACAGAAATTTACAAGGTAAATGTAGTTAATAGTTAATTTAATAAATTTTCTGCTAGTTCTTGAGTTTAAAAAATTAATTACAACCAATATAACAAACACAGATCAAACAATATTAGTAGATTGTGCTACCTGCTCAACTAAAACATCTGTAAAGAAATTATTGAAAATCTGCCACTTTTTCATGGGACTTGTCCAGGTAGGAGTGGACAATCTCATATATGAAAACTTTGAATCTATGAAGTATGTACTTTGTGTGACTTCATTACCTTACTCCTTCCAGGCCAATCCTTCCTCTTCCGTACGTCCTTCTGAAAGGACGCCAACCTCGGCAGCTGCTTGCGGCAGCTTTCCCAGTGCACTGAAACCAGGCTCGGCTGTCAGGACACTAGCTGCACCATGAGGAAGGGAGGGCAACAGGATCTGACAACAATGAGAACCAGCTTCCAGGGTCTCAAATTTTTTAAAAGACCAAAAATAAAGTGAGAATTTCCTCGGACTACAAACTAAAACACAATACAGAAAACTGATGCCAGAAAAATGACATTGATACTTTTGTTCCAGTTTTGAATAATTGGGAAAAAAGTGAGTAAAGAAAAAAAAAAGCTGAAGGGCAGAAATGAAAACAACTGAGTTTGCTTCCTAAACCCAGCAGTTTCTTTGCACAATACTTACAAACTGTCAATGCTGGATATATTTTTGTTTGTAAATTTTACACACTGATGGAGTTAATTAATAGCCCTTAGAGCCATTAAAGTACAAGCACAATTTGTTTGCATGTGTTCTCTCTTATAAAGTGCAAAATGAGAAACAAAGAAAAAACCCCACCACTAACAGGAAACACGTCTGGCTTTTGCATACCTTCCTAGAAACACTTTGTGCAACATATGCATGGGACTATGGTGCAAACCCTGGCAGCGGCCACACCCAGCAGTGTGCCTGTGGGGACTCCTCTAGTATCCTAAAGAAGCCTTGGCAGAAGGGTCACCTCTCCTGGGTCTCTGCACTGAGACTGGGTGGAAGGCACATGGTCTCAGACCAACCACCATAACTTCTGCCACTGTCACTGTTCCAAACATAAACTTGACAAGAACAAAAAGCAAAGGAAAAGACACAGAAAGAACAGGGAAATGGTTCAAAAAAGGAAGAACCTGTGTCTGCACTCACTCCTGCATGACTTGGCTTTCTCCATTTGTCAATACAATGGAATGAAACTTCAGGAAAAAGGAGGTAGCATATCATGTCGTCCCCAGACAACATTTCAACTTTTGTTGTTTTTTTATTTTGATTCCAAGGAAATCCTTAGTATCCTGCTATGATTATTGGAAAACTCTATACTCACTACAAGTTTGTTCATTATCTGGACAAGCACATTAAATTCTTAATTGGTCCCAGGTGATTGGTGCCAAACCTTCTTGTTTACAGGCTAACAGTGGGATCTGCCTGAAAGTCCTCCAATGGACAGCTTGTGAGAGACTGCAAACAAAATTAGTACTATTCTTAAAGTTGACTGCTATTTTAATTAGGACTTTTTATTTTGTGCTTCAGGTCACAGGATAAAATAATTACACTTAGCCTGCTTTTCAGTGACAATTCTGCCAAATGTCACCTACAAGGAGTCACCTCCCTTCCAGCAGCCCACCTAGTGGCCAGAGCAGCAGCTTTACTGTAACACACAGTACTTCTTGTAATCGGATTCAAAGTCTTCATCCATGCTGCTTGTGTCTGCCATCTTTTTGCCATCGATCTTTGGCAGAAATTGTGCACAGTCTATCCCCTGCTGCTCATAGAAAAGAATGTAGGCAGAGTCGGTGTCAATTTCATCAGGGTGAAGCTCCTAAAAAGGATAAGAAAAGCCTTTATAATTAAAATATATATATATATATAAAAGCCACTGCTGTGTTGGCTCTTAATTCTTTACCAGGAAGAACAACTCTCACTAACTCTTGATTGTTTGAATCAACTATCTCACACCTGCACTAAAAGTGAGTCTCATATTTTCAGTCTTTGTTTTGGAGACTATTCTAACCACAGACAAGTGAATGCCCTAACCCTCACCAAATAATAACAACAATAACAATAATAATAACAACAATGTATTAGGTGGGTGAGAGAGAGTTTTCTTTTGGGACACAGTCTCATACAGCCCAGACTGGCCTTAAACTCATTTCAGTGAGGAGCATGACTTTAATCTGTTGATCCTCCTGCCACTACCTCCAAAGGTGTGGCCACCATATCTGACAAACGCCATCATATTCTAATAGCTCAAAAAAAAAAAAATCAGCACTGGAGAGTTCAGGTCTTTAGTACAAGCCTTTCCCAACATGCGTGCCACACTGGATTTGATGTTCTATGTGGGTGGGACATGGGGAGACACACACAGAAGACAGGACATGATCAACTCAAACCCAAAAGACTGAATTTCTCATTCAGCAGCACCTTTACTTTGTTCACTATTCATATTTTCAGTTCTTCCCCAGTTTACCCATCATACTTTGCTTCCTTAAAACTGAACATTACTTATGTAGAGACCTTCATACAAACACATTATTTCCTGCTCAGCAGAAAGGTTATTATTTCAATAACATTCCCCAAATTTGTTGGCATTCTGTTTCTGTCATTTAAAGATTGAGAATATTTACCTTACAGCTGCTGTCATTGTAACAGTACCACTTGCAGTTTGGGTTTTTGGCATAAGTGACATAATGGCCCCCACCCAGAATTCCTGAATGGCACTAAAGAGAGAAGAGAGTGGGGGTATGTTAGTGATTAATAGTACTTAGCCAGGGCACAGTGCTAAGATTTGAGCAGGAGAACACTGACCACTAGGTGGTAAGGAAAAATATGTGTACAATCACCTAATTTTATTAAAAGACAAAATCTTAACACACACACACACTTGTGTGTGTTTAAAAACAGTGTCAGCGGGTAGTGGTGGCACACAGCTTTAATCCCAGCAGAGGCAGCTGGTTCTCTGTGAGTTCAAGGCCAGTTCGAGTTTCATAACAGTCACAAAGAAACCCTGTTTCGAAAAAACAAAAAAAGAATAAAGACAGTGTCTTGCTATATCCTAGGTTGACTTTAAACTTGAAATCCTCTTGCTTCAAGGTCTCAAATGCTAAGATTAGAGGCACTTCCCACCAAGTCTGGCCCTGTAACAGTTATTTAGAAAGCAAAATTTCCTTAGAAATACTTATTATAGCATTAATTGAAACTCTGAATCAAATTATACTTATTAAATGGCCATCTTCTAAATCATACTATGAGCTTGGAGTCTATCCAGGAGGCCAAGCTTTCTTTGTTAACTTTGTCTATCACTAAACTTAACGCTCAACAAGTAAGCAAGTTCTGAAAAAAAATGCTAGCTGATGAATGAATGAGGACAACTGAACAAACCACTAAAAAGTTATTAGACTTTTTTTTTCTTCTGAGACAAGGTTGCTCTGTGCAGCCCCAGCTATGTCCCAGAACTTGCTCTGTAGACCAGGATAGCTTTGAACTCAGAAATCTGCCTGCCTCTGCATCTCAAGTGCTTGATTAAAAGCATGCATCACCAGGCCCAGCTTAGACTGTTTTTTTAAGACCCACATAATATGTCACTTACCGAAATTGCATATAGATTATAAATAGGTTTATGAGTATCTTCTCTTTGGTCATCAGTGCTGTCTTCTTCACTATGGTTTCCAAGCTGACCATTACTATAGCCATTGCCACATGCCTCATGCTCATAAAGGAATCCATTAGCTAAAGTGCTCTCATGATCCAGAGGAGTGACCAGCTCAGGTTGGCTGCCTCCCAACATATGTCCTCGGCTCAAGGTGTCAGCCAGTTCACATGTCTGCCCAGTCCCATTCTCTTTGCTGGCATCTAAATTCTCCTTACTACTGGACAACTTATTTTTGCTACCAATTTGAGGCAAACGGAGCCTCCCTTTGCTCCTCCCCAAAGTCCGTGGGCTGCTGTTAGGGCTGCTGTTTTTGCTGGAGGGACAGCTGGCTCCACTTTTTCTTGAAGAAGAAGGTGAACCTGTGAAAGAGACAGATGGAAAGATATTTAGGTCCAAATGCCACAAGTAAGTTCGATACGAAATGTTAACTGACGTTAGCTTCCCAAATAAAGATAGGAATGTTGTTGGGTGGTGGTGGCACACACCTTTAATCCACACATTTGGAAGGCAGAGGCAGGTGTATCTCTGTTTTTGAGGCTAGCTTGCTGGACAGAGTGAGTTCCAGGATAGCCAAGACTACTCATAAAAACTTTGTCTTGGAAAGAAAGAAAGGAAGGAAGGAAGGAAGGAAGGAAGGAAGGAAGGAAGGAAGGAAGGAAGGAAGGAAGGAAGGGGAATGCTGACTCCCTACTCTCACTCCTTATTACTTTATTAAATAGCTTGTGATGGATATTCTTGGCTGTCAACGTGACTACATCTGGAATTATCTAAAACCCAAGTGGCTGAGTATACCTGGAAGGATTTTCTTAATTAAATCAGTTGAAGTGGGAAGACCCATTTCTAAGTCAGATCTTTTGAGAGGTGGAAAGATAAACTCTTTTAATACAGATTTTCAAGGTTTTATTGCCATGTGGTGGTGGCGCACGCCTTTAATCCCAGCACTCGGGAGGCAGAGGCAGGAGTATGTCTGTGAGTTCGAGGCCAGCCTGCTCTACAAGAGCTAGTCCCAGGACAGGCTCCAAAGTTACAAAGAAACCCTGCCTCAAAAAACAGCCTTGACTCTCCTGAACTTGCTTTGTAGAGCAGGCTGGCCTCAAACTCAAAGATCTACCTGTCTCTGCTTCCTGAGGGCTGGGATTAAAGGCGTGCGTCACCACCACTACCTGGCATTTATTTGTTTTTTTGAGACAGGGTTTCTCTCGCTCTGTAGACCAGCTCACCTAGAACTCGAGATCTCCAGAGTGCTGGGATTAAAGGCGTGCGCCATTGCTACTGCCTCAAAATCCTGATTGTTTGAGGCAGTGAAATCCACCTGTCTCTGCTCCAGAGTGCTGGGATTAAAGGCGTGCCCCATTACTACTGCCTCAAAATCCTGATTGTTTGAGGCAGTAAAATCCACCTAATCTGGGCCTCACCTTCTGGTGGCAGCCTATACAAAGGATACAGTAAAAGAAAGTTTCATTCTTTGCCTGCTGACTCTCGCTCTTGATGGCAAATCCATTCTTTCACTGGAATTAGAGCCTACGTCTTTGGGATTCTGGTGTATACTGAAGACCAGCTGAGACATCCAGACTAGTGAACTGAACAACTACTAATTCTTAAACCTTTCATTGGTAGACAGCCATTATCAGACTAGTTGGATCACAGCCTGTAAGCCATTCTAATAAATAACATACACACACACCCACACACACACCCCTAGCATATATTCATTCTATCAGTTCTGTTCCTCTAGAGAAAACCTAACATACAACTAAAAAAAATAGGGAGCAATGAAAATGTATGTAGAGTATATCATAGGAATCACAAAATCATAGAAAAGTGATTTATGTCATATTCAATTCAAAACAATGAATTTTATAAATATATTCTTAGACCGAGAGTGTCTTGATACTCAGGAAACTAAAGTAGAAGGATTCTGTTGTGGAAAAAATCCTCTTGTACACTGTAAAGATTTGTCACTCAAATTGGTTTAATAAAACAATGACTGGCCAGTATCCAAGTATAGGCAGGAACACCAAACTAAGGATGATGGGAAGGAGGAGAGCGGAGTCTGGAGTCAACAGACAGACACACAGAGAGCACGAGATGAACGTGCCATGCTAATAAAGGTACCATCACATGGCAGAATATAAATAAAGAATATGGGTTAACTTAAAATGTATGAGCTAGTTAGTAATAAGCCTGAGCTATTGGATGAGCACTTATAATTCATATCCAATCTCTGAGTTGGTTATTTGAGAACTGGCAGGCAGGATAGAAACATTTGATTACAGGATTCTGAGTTAAAAGCCAGCCTGGGCTACACAGTGAGTTCCAGGTCAACTTGTACCATCATAGCAAGATCCTGTTTCAAAAAGCCAAAAACAAAACAAAGAAAAACAAATTACCAAGGACCTCTAGAACCTCTGTTTAGATGCATTTTACCTGTATGTATTTCTTAGGTTAGAAATGAAAACTGAGGGTTAGGCTTGGTGGAACATGCCTATAACTCCAACTGCTCAAGAGACACAAGAAGGACTTTCTGAAAGGAGGCCAGTCTGGGCAAAGAGTAAATTCAAGTTCAATAAAGGAAACTTAGTAAGATGCTACCTCAAAATAAGTGGTAAAGCACTGTCTCGCATGTGTGAAATCCTGGGTTATTTAGTAAAAGGAAGAGGGAAAACATATAAAAATCCTGAGAAATTAAAGACACACAATACTCAACCATCTATTTCTTTTTCTTTTCTTTCTTTCTTTTTTTCCAAGACAGGTTTTCTCTGTAGCTTTGGAGCCTAGCTCTTGTAGAGCAGGCTGTCCTGGAACTCACAGAGATTTTCCTGTGTCTGCCTCCTGAGTACTGAGATTAAAGGCATGTGCTACCACCTCCTGGCCTCAAGCATCTATTTCATTGGTAAAAGGTTAATCTAACTTCATGAAATTTTCCCTGACTGCACCGTATATTTTCAGAGAACAAAAGTAAAGCTCATACACAGGGCTGGCTCTATAGTTGGTGGGAACATGGTAAAAAGAATCATATATACGTAGTGTTCTTCACCTGTGGGTCCCACAAGATCCAAATAATTACAGATCAGACTTACTAAAAGAAATTACATTTGTACTAAAACATATAAATTTCTTTTGTATGATTTCATAAATTCTATAACAGCTATTTACTTATTCATATACATATAGATTTACATTTATATGTGTGCATCTGTGTGGGCATGCATACCATGGTGTTTATGTGTAGTCAGAGGACAACCTGTAAGAGGTCAGTTCCTTCCTACCATGTGAGACTAGGGACTGAATTGAAGCATCTTTATCCATTGAGCCATTTTGCTGGCTCTTATTTATATTTTTGAAGACAGAATATATGTAACCTAGGCTAGCTTAAACTGTAGATACAACCACTAACAATATATTACTACTGCTGGTATTTCAAATCATCTTGCCCTAACTTGGTATTCTCTCCATTTTACAAATGACAAAAGAGAATCTAGATTTAAGGAGGCTATTCTGTGCTAAAGGTCACAAAGCTGAAATACAAATTACTGGTCCAGAATAGAGGCTGCTGAAGCTACAAAGCAAGACTATGACAAGGAAGAGAGACGGGGGGGGGGGGGGGGGGGGGGGGGGGGGGGGGGGGGGGGGGGGGGAAGGAGGGAGGGGGAGAGGAGGAGAAGAGGGGAGAGAGAGGGAGAGCCCCTCCCCTTACCTTTGGGGCTACTGGTGATATTTGCACTGAGTGAAGATGGGCTCTTGCTCAGGAGCACATCCTCCTCCCCTGATGAGCTCTGGACATCCATTTTCTTCACATCTCCTCCTGAAATCCTTAGCCCAGAGATGTCATCCCCCTGGGGTGTGAGTGGTTTATGCTGGCAAAGAGCTGGGTCTCTTGGTACTAAAAAAGCACTAGGGTCAAAACTTTCACGAGGAAATTTAACAATTTTCTGTGATTTTATCCACCGTCCATTTACAAACTGAAATCGTTTAAGGTGAATAATCTGAAGAAGAAAAGGTAGGAACAATTGCATTCAAGGGTTCTGAAGAATATGTAACATTTGCACATTGTTATAAAATCTCAAATGTAGCCGGGCAGTGGTGGCGCACGCCTTTAATCCCAGCAATCGGGAGGCAGAGGCAGGCGGATCTCTGTGAGTTCGAGGCCAGCCTGGTCTACAGAGCTAGTTCCAGGACAGGCTACAGTGAAACCCTGTCTTGAAAAACCAAAAATAAATAAATAAATAAAAATTCCCTCTTCCTACCTACCAGGTTCCCAAGTCTGCCCTGCTCGCTTCTTCCTGTCCTTCAGTTTCATTTCTGGAGTTAGCTTCATAAATGCTATCAACTTCTTGTGTACTACTATGAGCAAGGGAAGAAAACTCTACATTTCTTTTCTCAGAGTAGTAGGATGATGACACAAATCAGAGTTTTGCTAAAATATCCTACTCCCGGGGCTAGAGAAATGTTGAAGAAGATCCAGATTGGTTCCCAGTGCCTATATGGTAGTTGACCTCCGTAAACCATTTTCAGAGGATTCAATGCCCACTTCTGGCTTCGGGGCACTGCATGCACATGATGCACGTGATGCAGACACACATGCAACAGGCAACAACCCCCATACATAGAAAAGATATCCTAGTAGTGGAGCCAGCTGTGGTGGTGCACACTTTTGATCCCAGCACTACAGAGAAGATAGATCTCTGTGAATTTGAGGTCAGTCTGGTCTATATAGCAAGTTTTAGGCTACCCAGAGCTACACAGTAAAACCCTCTATCAAAAGAAAAAAGTCCCAGCACTTAGTTGTGGAGATGGCTTAGTCACTAAAATGTGTGTTATGCAGGAATAAGGGCCTAGGTTCAGATCCCCAGGCTCACTGAGCCAAGTCAGCCCAGCCAAATGGTTCACGTTTGGTGAGAGGCTATGTTTTCAAAAACTAAACAGGCATGTTGGTGGGTAAAAGGACTTACTATAGCCGGGCAGTGTTGGCACAGGCCTTTAATCCCAGCACTCGGGAGGCAGAGGCAGGCAATCTCTGTGAGTTCGAGGCCAGCCTGGTCTACAAGAGCTAGTTCCAGGACGGGCTCCAAAGCTACAGAGAAACCCTGTCTAGAAAAACCAAAAAAAAAAAAAAAAAAAAAAAAAAAAAAAAAAAAAAAAAAAAAAAAAAAAAAAAAAAGGGACTTACTATAAGGCCTGATAATCTCAGTTTGATCCCTAGAACTCAAATAAAGGTGAAAAGAGACCCAACTTCACAGTTACCTTCTGACCTCCACACCATAATGCATGTGCTATGCTAGCTAGTTTTATGAAAGCTTGACGCAAGATTAGAGTCATTTGGGAAGATACATTCTCAATTGAGAAAATTTCCAGAAAATCTGGCTATAGGCAAGCTAGTAAGCAGTACTCTTCCAGTCTCAGAGTTCCTGCCCTGACTTCCCTGGATGATAGACTGTGATATGGAAGTATAAGCAAAATAAAACAACCCCTTTCACCCCCAAGTTGCTTCTGGTCATAGTGTTTCATCACAGCAATAGAAACCTTATGATGTAGTTTGGTACCAAGACTGGAGTATTGCTGTGACCATGTGTTCAGTCTGGCCTGGAACAAATGGTAACCCTCCTATTTCAGTCTCCCAAGTACTGATATTACAGACATGGGTCTCTATGCCTGGTGAGAAAATGCTTTTGTAATCAATGTCTTTATAAACTCTGCTGATAGGCAACCAGAGGCAGGAGAGTCAACCAAATCTGAAAGAGCACAGCTTTGTGCCCTGGTATACTTGCACCACAGCACACAGTAATGTGCACAGCCATTCAATTCTTTACTGGGAATGGAAGTTCCTGCGGTGGCTGCTTTCCTACAGCCTAAATATGGGCTAGCCTAAAACTTCCTCTTTCATGGGGCTATTTCATTCTCTTTTGGAATTCCAATTCACCAGGTTACAACCCATTTACAGTATTTCTCAAGTTGCACCAGTCTTCATTTACTGGCCTACATCACTTTCTCTCCTTCAAGGCTCTAAGCTCAGTTATGGGATCTAGCACATATTTTTAGAACAATTAATTTCTCTGTTCAACATAAAAACCTTACCCAGAAAAGCTCATTCATTCATTCATTCATCCATTCTTTTTTTTGTTTTGTTTTGTTTTGTTTGTTTTTCGAGACAGGGTTTCCCTGTGTAACAGTCCTAGCTGTCCTGGAACTAGCTCTTGTAGACCAGGCTCTCCTCGAACTCACAGGGATTCACCTGCCTCTGCCTCCCAAGTACTGGGAGCGCCACTATGGCCTGGCCTTCATCCATTCTTTTTAAAGAAAAGATTGTTGTTTTTAATTACAAGCAAGTGTTTGTGCAGGTATCTGAGGAGGCTAGAGGTGTTAGACCTCCCTGGGGCTGAATACCAACTCAAGTCCACTGAACCATCTTTTCAGCTCCCAATCTCCTTTTCTCTTTCAGTTTTCAAGACAGAGCATTTCTCTATAATAGTCCTCGCTGTCCTGGAACTTGATCTGTAGATCCGCCTGCCTCTGCCTCCTGAGTGTTGGGATTAAAGGCGTACACCACCACGGCCTGGCTCTTTTATTTTTTGAGTCTAGGTTGGCTTGGAACTCACTATCCTGCCTAAGCTTGCCTCAAGTTTTTGGTGACCATTCTGTCTCAGCCTTCTAAATTCTGGAACTATAGGTGTGTGTCACCACATTCAAGTACAAAAAGGTTTTAAACACAGTTACAGAAGTATATTATAATCAAAACCAGCCCAAAAATCCCCTTAATGACTTCTCTCATTTACACTAGACTCCTCTCACAGAGGCAAGGCTATTAACATACCAGAATTGGAGGAAGCCTCCAGAGGTCCAGCTTCTTAGTTGCCAAACAGTGAGTTTTACATTTGGAGCAATAGTACATCTCATTTTCTCCCAGTTCCTCCTCACTGGTGAAGGCACGGAGACAGCTGTCCAGGTTGATGGGCTCAGCCTGTGCTTGCCGACTCTGCTCCACACTTTCGTGCTCCTCTACAACCTACAAGAGGAGGAAACAGAATGAACCAGAATTGTGCAGTGGGCGTTTAAAATAAACACTAGATATGTAACATCTTCCCAGTCACTCACTTGTTCTTATATAGTCTGTATGTATGGGTGGGAATACAACCCAAACTAAGAGTCTTTGAGCAGTACAACACACACACACACACACACACACACACACACACACACACACACACACACACACAAAATCAATACCATCCTAGTTTAAATGCCTATTTATATAACTAGATTTTTCCTTTAGAGAGACAGGTCTCATGTAGTTCAGGCTGGCCTTGAGCACTATGTAACTGAGAATAACCTTTAACTTCCAAGCCCTCCTTTTTTGTTTTTTTGTTTTTGTTGTTTTTTTCGAGACAGGGTTTCACTGTAGCTTTGGAGCCTGTCCTGGAACTAGCTCTTGTAGACCAGGCTGGCATCGAACTCACAGAGATCCGCCTGCCTCTGCCTCCCGAGTGCTGGGATTAAAGGTGTGCACCACCACCGCCCGGCCTGATCCTCCTTTTTAACGGAACAGAAATCTCCCCAGAACTGAAACATTCTCTCCATGGAGCTGAAGAGATAGCTCAGCCATTAATAGCACTGGCTCCTCTTCCAGAAGAACTGGGTTCAATTTCCAGTATCCACATGATGTATAACTACTATCTGTAATTCCACGTCCAGGAGATCTCATGCCCTCTTCTGGCCTCTGCAGGCATTGTACATGTGCACACAGACATATATGCAGACAAAACATCCTCACACATATTCCCTCTAGGAGGTAAGCAGCAGGCTCATGAGATTCAGGAGGTAAACTTCACATAAAACTGAAACCTGCAAGCTCTTCAACTCCAAAATCTGTATACAACTAATAAAAAATTGTCTGAGAAGAGTCTGGCCAGCCAAAAGTGGATAGTTCTTGGACCTATACAGCTGCTTGCAGATTGTGCAGCAAGCTCCAGAAGTCAGTAGCCAGAAGATCCTCTGGAGCCATCATGTGGGTACTGGGTAACTGAATCAGGGTCCTCTGGAAAAGAGCAGCACTCTTGAATAATAGCTCTGATACAGCTGTATAATTCAATACCTGTTTCTTTTTTTTTTTTTTTTTTTAGTTTTGTAATACATTTATTTTTAAAGGGTAAAACACTCAAACAATTTGAATACAAGCCCAACAGAACCGCTGTCAGTCAGCCATGATGAAATCGGGCGTTCTTGGAGTCCTCCCAATGAGGAAGAAGGCTCTGAAACTTTATTCATATACATCCTTCTTATCTGCAATGTAATTTACAATTTCTTGTGGACACATTAACTTCTCTGCATCTATATCAGGAATTTCAAATCCAAGTTCGTCTTCCATGGCCACAATAATCTCCACTTGATCCAAACTGTCTAAGCCCAGGTCCTTCATAAAATGAGAATTTACTGAGAGCTTTTCTGGGTCAATCTTGTCATAGAGTTTCAAGACATACAGTACCCGGTCCTTAATTCCCTCTAACGTCAAAGGGGTGCGCCACTGTACTGGCAGCACAAGTGTGTGACCCCTTCCAGGCATCTTGCGTGAGGGCCAGGGCAGGCTGCAGAGTCCCGGACTTCTTCCGGGTTCCCTCAGGGCAGACAGTGGTGTTGAGTGGCCAGGCCAAGGTCCGGGTGGGAAGCTGGGGCAGGGGCGTGAAGGCCAAGGGCAGGCGGCGGACACAGACAGAAAGGACACCAGCTGCCATGGCTGCGCCAACCCAGAATGCACTGCCATTCAATACCTGTTTCTATAAGTAATCTCTCACCCACACCTCTGCTAGCAACCACAATAAAAACTCAGGGGGTTCACCAAGTTGGACTTTGGTGTAACTGTTGCTTTGGTCTGCAGTAGCTTCTTTTTCTGAGGTGAAGAGGTGTGGGTGCATGCTAGAGAAAACAAGTGTGTGCCACCACATGTGATTTTTTTTTTTTTTTGAGACAGGGTTTCTCTGTGTTACAGTCCTGGCTGTCCTGGAACTCACTTTGTAGACCAGGCTGGCCTCAAACTAACAGAGAGCCACCTGCCTCTACCTCCCAGATGCTGGGATTAAAGGCGTGTGCCACCACTGCCCAGTTATAACATGATTTTACACTGTGCTGTGGAGGGAAGCCAGGGTTCAATGTGTGCTAGGTAAGCACTCTGACAACTGAATTACATGCCCAGTCCGACCATAGTTTCTTTTGAAATTTTTTTCTGAATCCTTCGAAATGACAAAACAAAACAAAAAACCCAAGAGTTAAATTGCTTTTCTATTTCATAATTTTGAAATCCTCAAGACAGCTTAAATGTGAACTAGCTTTCAAGAAAAGAGTAAGTCATTTCTTCTTTAAGCAGAAAGACAGCATTAGAATTCTGCACGTGGGACAGAGTTAGGAGAAATAATATAATATCTGAATGAAAGAAAAAAAGGACCCAGAAAAGCTCATCCTAAGAAAACAATACAGCTGGGGGTTGGTGATACACACCTTTAATCTCAGCACTTGAGTCAAAGGTAGGCAGATTTTTATAAGTTCCTGCCTGGAACTTACAAAATTTTTTTTGTAAAAAGATTTTTACAATTTTTTTTTGTAAAAAGATTTTTGTAAGTTCCTGCCTGGCCAGTCTGGTCTACAGAGTTGAGGTCCCAGGACAGCCAGGGCCACATGGGAGAACCCTGTCTCACCCCCACCCGAAAGAGTATAATATACTAGGCATTAAACCCTAATATGCAACTCATTTGCATATCAACATACATAACAGACTTACCAGAGCACTAGCTGTCATTATGTTTCATGACTGTGTTTTGGAGGACAGTATAAGAGGGGAAAATGGATTAAATCCCTCATGCAAGCTGGGCCGTGGTGGCGCACGCCTTTAATCCCAGCACTTGGGAGGCAGAGGCAGGGGGATCTCTGTGAGTTCGAGGCCAACCTGGTCTATAAGAGCTAGTTACAGGACAGGGTCCAAAGCTACAGAGAAACCCTGTCTTGAAAAACAAAAAAACAAAAAACAAAAAAAAAATCCCTCATGCAGGCTAGGCAGGTACTCTACCACTGAGTTGCCTCAGTTAAATGGAAGTACTATCTGTGATGGCAACAAAATGAAGAGCAAGCTTTAAAAGAGCATACATTTGTTGATACAATATCTAATTTCTGGCCAAAACTTTGGGATCCAGGGCTAGAGAGATGGCTCAGAGGTTAAGCACTGGCTGCTCTTCCAGAGGTCCTGAGTTCAATTCCCAGCAACCACATGGTGGCTCACAACCATCTGTAATGAGATCTGGTGCCCTCTCCTTGACTGTAGGCATACAAGCAGACAGAATACTATATACGTAATAAATAAATAAATCTTAAAAAAAAAAAAAGAGCTAGTTCCAGGACAGGCTCCAAAGCTACAGAGAAACCCTGTCTCAGGGGGGAAAAAAAAAAAGAAAAAAAAAGGCCAGCTTGGCCTACAAAGTGAGTTCCAGGACAGCCAGGGTTGTTACATAGTTAAACCCTGTCTTAGGGGGAGGGGGGAACATTAAAAAAAAATAAACCAACTTTGGGATGCAGGTAAACAGTATGATAAGCTTTGGGACAAGAAAGAGTTAAGTATGAGAATAGAGAACAAAGGCTGGGAGTATAAACCAGCAATAGAGTGTTTGCCTAGGGTGTTTTGAGGCTCCAGCTTCAACCTCTAGCATCATAAAGAAAAAGACCAAGCACAAACAAAAGAGAGAACATGAAGGGAGTGGGAAGGTGTGTAGGATAGAGGGAAGGGCCAAGAGAGCAAAAGTGAAAGGTTTTCTCCCCCAATCTCATACTCACGTCTATAACCCAACAAGCAATCAATACAGAAGAGCTGAGATTTGTTTGTCTTTACTGTATATGAGGAGGTAGGAAAGACATGTCATCAGTGATATGAAGGCTCTAAGAGCTAGTTCCAGGACAGACTTCACATATGAATAGTGATATTTTTCTTCCCAGATAGAGCCTGGACTAAAATTGTAACAATTCTTGCTTCTTCCTGCCAAAGATCCCAGTGTTCACTACCTCATTAACTACCCCTCCTCCACAGGTGAACAGCTTACCATCACTTGAGGCAATTTCCTGTTAGCTTTTCTGAAACTCGTGGGAACACTGGACTGCTTGGATTATGAATTGGCACATTGTAGCCCATTTCATTTACTGCAGGTTTTCAAGTGAGACCTTTTCCCTACAGAGAAGGTAGCTGAGGCATAGACTGTCAAATGTGCCAATAAACTATCAAAATTGGAGTTCATTAGGCAATGAAGTTGTTTGTTTTTCGTTGTTGTTGTTGTTTTTTCGAGACAGGGTTTCTCTGTAGCTTTGGAGCCTGTCCTGGAACTAGCTCTTGTAGACCAGGCTGGCCTCGAACTTCAAAGATCCGCCTGCCTCTGCCTCCTGAGTGAGCTGGGATTAAAGGTGTTCACTGCACAATCCAGCTAAAAGGGAGCTTTGTTTGGGTCACTGACTCTGAAAACAAAATCGGTAATAACACATTAACAGTCTCTCTCAGTGTACCTGTTTCTTTGTGACAGGGCCTTGCTATGTAGTTCAGGTGGGCATTGACCACTCTAGGCAGTCAGGTGATCTCACACTCCTGAGGCTCCTGTTTTAACTTCCTGAGTACTGGTATTGTGGGCATGTGTTACTGACCAGCTATCTCAGAATCCTTTGAGCTGGTCACCTTAAGGAAACGTGGATATGCTGAGGAAACATGTTAGCTGGATGTACATACCTATAACCCTAGCACTAAGGAGACTGAGGTAGGAGGATCACTACATTAAGACCAAATTGGCTACATAGTGAGATCAGGTCTCAACAAAACAAAACACAACAAAACAAAAACTGTATCAGGTTGGGGAGATGGCTCAGTTAGTAAAGTGATGGCCATGCGTTCACCTGAGAACTTGAGTTCAACTCCTAAAAAACAAAAACCAAAACCTGAGTGTAGTGACATGTGCCTGTAAGTTCAGGTGACAGGAAGGCAGAAGGACAGATCCTTGGAGCTCCATAGCCAATCAGCCTAGTTTAATTGATGAATTTCAGATCAATATATGAAAGACCCTGTCTCAAAGCAAACAGACAAGATAAAACCAAGGTAGACAGCTATTGAGGAACAATCATATGCTTGGTCTTTCATATTCATTGAAAACAAGTTTCCTTGCTTTATTTATGTTTTGGTAGTAAATGTATGTATGTGCATGTGCCACAATATGTGTGGTAGTCAGACTTGGCTGCTAAGGGTCCTTATCTGCTGAGTCGTGTCAGGGCCTGCATCCTCAACAAAAGGAAACCATTAAGATACTGACACAGGGCTTCAATCCCAACACTTGGCACAGGCAGATAAATTTGTGAGTTCAAGGCCAGCCTGATCTACATCATGAGTTCCAAGACAGCTGGGACTTCATAAAGACAGCCTGTCAAAAAAATAAAGAAGAGAAAACAGACAAGACACTGACAGATTTTTTTTTCTCCCTGGCACCCTTTTAGTTTTTCAAGACACTGGTTTCTTTGTGTAGCCCTGGTGGCACTGGAACTAGCTCTGTAGACCAGGATGGCCTTGAACTCAGAGAGACTCACCTGCCTCAGCACCCTTTCCTTTTTTGAGACACGATCTTACTATATAAGATCATGATTGTGGTGTTTTTTTTTTTTTTTTTGTTTTTGTTTTTCTGCCTTAGCCTTCACAGTGCTGGGATTATAGGCACTTGCCACCATGTCTGGTTTACATAGTGTTCGGGATCAAATCTAGGACTTCAAACATACTACGCAAGCATTCTACAAACTGAGTTACATCCTCAGCCCCTATTTTGGGTATTAAAAAGCCTGGATGATACTCAGGGTTTTGGGTGTAGGTTTCAAACCTATAGCTGTCTGTCAACTGTGGTGGTGCACATATGTAATTCCAGCACCTGTGAGACAGAGGCAGGCAGATTTTTGAGTTTGAGGCTGGTTTAGTCTTTAGAGCAGATTTCAGAACATCCAGGGCTATACAGAGAAACCCCGACCCAAAAAAAAGTCAACCAATCAAACAAACAAAAATCACTTGATGTTAACAACAAAAATACCCAAAACTCCACCAATAAAACTTGGTGTCTTGGGTTAGTGAGAATGGCTCAGTAGGTAAAAGCATTATGCCAAATCTGATGATTTGAGTTCAATTCCCAAGATCCACATGGCAGAAGGAGAGAACAATTCCTGAGGTTTGTCCTCTGATCTTTCATATGTATGTAATGGAATGCACACAAGCATGTACACTCGAGGGTGCATGAGCATGCACACACAATGAAAATTTAAAAAGCGGGACTGAAACAGATGTAGGACATACACTTTAACCCCAGCACTTGGGAGGCAGAGGCAGGCGAGATCTCTGTGAATCTGAGGCCAGCCTGGTCTACAAAGCGAGTTCCAGGACAGCTAGGGCTGTCACACAGAGAAATCCTGTCTTGAAAAACCAAAACCAAACCAAACCAAACAAATAAACAAAAGAAGGGCTGGAGAAATGGCTCAATAGTTTAGCACTGACTGCTCTTTCCAGAGGACATGGGTTCAATTCCCAGGACCCATACAGCAGCTCACAACTGTCTGTAACTCCAATTCTAAGGAACTTCTTTTGGACGCCATGAGTACTAGGAACACAAGTGATGCACATACATACATGTAGGCAAAACACCCATACACATAACAAAATTTAAAAAAAGGGAACACAAAGTTGAGAGAAAGATTTCTTGTAGGTCTTGAGGAGCTTGAAAGAGAGGAGTTGAAGGTGGATTTGATAAAAATAGTTGAGGGTGGATACGATAAAAATACATTGTATACACGTATGAAATTACTTGCTGTGGCATGGTCTTTCTGTGAGCTGTGAACGTGTTGCTTTCATTGGCTGATAAAAAAAAAAAAAGCTGCTTTTGCCTATAGGAAGGCATGATAGAGCCAGGCAAGAAAGCCAAAAGGAGATACAGGGAGGAGGGTGGAGTTAAGAGTTGCCAGCAGTCGCGCAAGAAACAATATGCCAGCAGACTGCTAAAAGCCACAGCCATATGGCAAAACATAGAATAATAGAAATGGGTTAATTAAATTTAAGAGCTAGTTAATAATAAGCCTGAGCCATTGGCCAAACACTTACAGGTAATATTAAGCCTCGGAGTGGTTATTTGGGAGAAAAAAATCCTCTGATTACAATTATCAATAATAAAAAATACTAATTTTATTTTACAAAATTAAAATCTTGGTATCTTGCTATGTACTAAAAATCAGTAATCATTATTTTCAGTGACTATGTAATAATTTATGTAATGAATATACCATACTTTAATCATAATTCTAATATGGGATAAACACATTTCTAATTATTTACTTTTTTAAAAAAATGATATATGATGAACAGAATACTATTTCCCAAAGAAATATTCCAAGATGGGAACTCACCAAAATAAAAATTATAAAGCAAATGAGTAATAACCTCAACTGTGTACCAAGTTCCTTATGTGACCCTCTAAGCAGGGGCAGGAACCACATTTAGTAAGAGCCCAGGTTAGTCATGTTTTCATTCCCTAGCAAGACAATGTATCTCAACAGTTCCAGAGTTCCCACTGTGTAATGTTCAGAGAATGACTGGTTATGTGCAGGCTCTTCCTGTAAGTGAATGTCCTTCTCAGATTGCACAACAGGCTTATTAAAAAGGGAAGAGGAACAAAGAGATAAATAATTTCCTATCTTTGATAGGACTGCCTTGTCAGAATAATGTTCTAATTTGTGCTGACAAAGACTTAGAAGTCTATCAATTGCTAAAATGTTTCTTCTTCAAAGAAACCACGACTGAGTTTCTGAAATACTTTGCTACAGTGAGCATGACCTAGAATATATTTTCAGATTTTCCTTAGCTTTTAGTCTAATGGTATTTTTTTTTTTTTGGTTTTTCAAGACAGGTTTCTCTGTAGCTTTGGAGCCTGTCCTGGAACTAGCTCTTGTAGACCAGGCTGGCCTTAAACTCACAGAGATCCACCTGCCTCTGCCTCCCGAGTGCTGGGATTAAAGGCATGGGCCACCACCATCCAGCTTAATGGTATTTTTCTTTCTTTGCCTCTGTTTTGCAACAAGGTCTCATATAACCCTGGCTGACCTTGAACTTGCTGTGTATGCAATCCAGGCTTTGAACTACTCAAGCTCCTGATTCCATCTCTTGAGTCCTAGGATTATAGGCGTCTATACCATGCCCAGCCAAGCCCAGGGATCTTTTGTTTGGCAAAACACTAGAGTACCCCGGGTGGTGGTAGCACTTTTTTTTTTTTTACACCTTTTCTTTAAAGGCACATACTTTTAATTCCAGCACTGGGAACTCTATGAGTTCAAGGCTAACCTGGTCTATAGAAACTAGTTCCAGAACAGCCAGGGTTACATAAAGAAATCCTGTCTCAAACAAAACAAAACAAAACAAAACACAAAAACAGAAACAAAAAAGAGTCCCCAGTATATCCATTCTTAGCTACAAAGAGCTAGGTTTATAGTGGTATACTTGGAGATCCAAACAGGGAAGTAAGCCTGAAATTGGTAGTCATCCCATTTTTCAGCAGCATAAAAAGTCAGAAAAGTAAAGTTGGTAAGATGGTTCAGAAAATAAGGGGGCTTGCTGCCAAGCCAAAGGAATTGAGTTTGATCCTGAGACTCAAATGGCCAGAGGGAGCCTCTCTCTCAAGTTGTTCTCTGATATCTACCTACATGTGCTCTGCCAATAAATAAATAAATGTAATAAAAATAAAAAGCCAGAAAAGCCAGTCACTATTATGAACTTATCTAAAGGAAATGTCTGACAAATGAAGAGGCATATAATACACCTACTACAACCTGTTAGAAACTCCTTTGATTCTATTTACTTCTCTACTAAACTCTTTCTGGGTTTTCCTTTTCCTTTCAGGTGCTGGGGATTTAATCTAGGGCCCTGAACATGCTAGGAAGTGTTCTGTTATTGAATGTTATCCCCAGCCTACCAGAGTCTTTAAAAAAAGTTTTTTGATAGCCGGGCGGTGGTGGCGCACACCTTTAATCCCAGTACTCGGGAGGCAGAGGCAGGCGGATCTTTCTGAGTTCATAGGCCAGCCTGGTCTACAAGAGCTAGTTCCAGGACCAGGACAGGCTCCAAAGCTACAGAGGAACCCTGTCTCGAAAAACAAAAACAAACAAACAAACAAAAAAAGCAAAGCTGAGCCTGCCCACCACCTTCATTCTCCGGCATGATCAAATGCAACCAAAAAATGAAAAAAAAAGTTTTTTGAAAAATAAAAAAACAAACCAAACCAAAACAACAACAACAACACAACAAAAAAGTTTTTGAGCCAGGCATGGTGGTGTATAACTTTAATTCAGAAGAGGTAGGCGGATCTATCTATCTCTGTGACTAATGAGGTCAGGTACCTTATAAAGTGAGAACCTGACTCAAACAAACAAACACAAATCACAAAGGTTTTTTTTTTTTGAGAGAAGGGTCATCACTATGGGTTCCAGGTTGGCCTGGAACTCACAACAATCCTCCTTTCTTATCCTGAGTGGTGGGATTACAGATGTGCATTACCTAACAGATTCTAACAACAATAATACTAATTTTAAAAATTATCTCTTTATGTGTTAAGTGTTTCTCTGTGTGAGTTTCTGCAGAGGCCATAAAAGGGCACCAGATCCCCTGGAGTTGGAGTTATAAGAGGTTGTGAACCACCTGATGTGGGTGCTGGAAATCGAACTCAGGTTCTCTGTGAGAACTACAAATACTCTTAACTGCTAAGTCATCACTATAACTTCCTTTTAAAATCTTAACTTTTAAAAAAAGATTATTTATTTTTACTTTAAGTATATTGATTGGTTTTTTGGATTGCACATAGGCCTGGGACTATGTGCATGCAGTGCCCTTGTAGGCCAACAGAGGGCACTGGATTCTCTGGAACAGGAGTTGCAGACCCCTGCTGTTAGCTGGCATGTGGGTGCTGGAAAGCAAACCCAGGTCCTGTGCAAGAATAGAAGTATTCTTAACTGTTGAACCATTTCTCTAGCATACTCTATAACCTTCTAAATACACTATTTTGTTCCAAGACTAGTATTTCTGAAGTTAATAACCCAATACAACTGATTCTAGAAGTTGGGGGGAGGAGTCAAGCACACATGCCAATATATCAAGTACCACAGGGAGTGCTACTAGTTGTTTTGTGCCACTAGAGTCTCACTGTGTTGCTCAGGCTGATCTCAAACTCCAGGGCTCATGTGACCCTCTTCAGCCCCCTGAGCACTGTGACTACAGTCATGCACACATGGCTATTATTAGTCCAAACGTTCTTTCTGAGGTAGGAGAACAAATCTGTTACTAACCTTGCTGGTAATCTGGTAATCTTTCTTGAGGTTTTTCAGATTTTAGTTTAACTGTTATGATACAGTTAAGCTGGGAAACATTTCCCATATAAAAACCACAACTTTATGCCCACCCACCACCCCCAGCACTCACTCTTTCCTGTGATGTTTGATAGCGGAGATGAAGGGCTGTAGGGTCCCAATCCACAGCAATACAGGCATTTCCAATGAAAGCTCTATCTTCTCCACAATCAATTTTACAGCCTCTGCAAAATCTAAAAGGGGAAAGCATTCACAGAGAAAAACAGTAAGGAATCAAAATTTTCTCAATTAGAAATACTCTTTAATATTTCTCCTGGCCTCATAATTTGTCAAATTCTAACTTTAGAACCTGATAAATGCAGTAACAAAAGTTAATAATCTCAGGAATCATGTTTATAACTTCAAGTTTTTGGTCTTAAAAATGACTTAACAGTTGCTAATATACGAAAGATACAAATTTCATGGCAAATAAAATGATACAGGAACCAGCTGCTATTTGACGTAAACTGATGAAAGAAATTATAAATTCATTTCTACAATGCTGTAAGTTTATCTCTTTGTAAAATAGCACCTTAAGTAAACATGTATACAAATTTATAGAGGCAGGTGCAAGGGAAAGACACAGTCATGACTCTAATACCTATTAGACTTCATTTGCCATTATGTCTCTTACAGTTTCCTAAAAGCTGACTGCAGTATCATTAGATACTATCCCTGCTGTAATAGCAATGACTTATCAAACTCTTGTAAAACCTCAGGAAAGATTACCAGATTACCAGCAAGGTTAGTAACAGATTTGTTCTCCTACCTCAGAAAGAACGTTTGGACTAATAATAGCCATGTGTGCATGACTGTAGTCACAGTACTCAGGGGGCTGAAGAGGGTCACATGAGCCCTGGAGTTTGAGATCAGCCTGAGCAGCACAGTGAGACTCCATTTAAAAAGGACCAAAGAGGGCCTGGAGAGATGGCTCAACAGATGAGAGAACTGGTTGCTCTCCCAGAAAACCCAGGTACAATCCCAAGAACCTACATGGCAGCTAGCTCACAACTGTCTATGACTCCAGTTCCAGGGGATCTGACACCCTCACACCAATAGACATGAAATAAAAACTAAAACAAGGATTAAAAAAAGGAAAAGAAAATTTAGAATAAAAATGTTTATCACTGGCTATTAATATGGGATAGAGTGAAATCTGTAAAATCACACATTTGGAAAGCAAATTTATAGTTTGGAGTTTACAAAGAGATGGACAATTCACAAGTTTATCTCAATCTTCTCATTGTTCACAATTACATTCTAAATAGAGAAATCTTATACAAAAGTACTATGTTTGAAATTGAGCCTACTGAGACTGGTTTTATAGAAGGCAATTTTACCTATACCATGGGCACCAGGCACAGGAATTTCCATCTTTCTGAACAACTCGGAGGGTGAATGGATACTGATAGCCCATGCTGTCGTCACTGGAAGAAGAAAACACACAAAGTCTAAGAAGCATGTCTGGTTTGAGAGCTCTTAAGGTTCACTTTCCACAGCAGCGTGCCCATGTTACAGTACCATGCTGCTCATCCTAATTCCTCAAACACATCCTTGAACCAGCCAGGCTGGACCATGTGAATCTGGTCACAAGATGGAGTATAAACTAGACTGCCAAAGGTCTTCTTTTCACTTCACATTTTTTTTTCTTTTTTTGAAGCAGAGTCACATGTAGCCCAGGCTGGTCTCACACTCACAATGCAACTGAGGACGACCCTGAACTTGTGGTCCTACTGCACACACCTCGCCAATGCTGAGATTACAGGTGTGTACTACTACACCTGGTTTAGGTAATACTGTGGCATCAATCCTGGGTCTTTTGTAGGCTAGGCAAGCCCTCTCCTGGCTGAGTTACAACCTCAACCCACACATTTATAATCAACACTGGTTTTTTTTTTGTTTTTTTTTTTGCTTTTGAAACAAGATGTTCTCTGTGTAGCCCAGCTGTCCTAGAACTTACTGCCTGCTTAAATTTCCAGGTGTACTACACCTTTTCATACCTTAACTTCTTTTTTTAAAAAAATATTTATTTATTATATATACAATATTCTGTCTACATATATGCCTGCAGGCCAGAAGAAGATACCAGACCTCATTACAGATGGTTGTGAGCCACCATGTGGTTGCTGGGAATTGAACCCAGGACCTTTGGAAGAGTAGGCAATGTGTTTAACCGCTGAGCCATCTCTCCAGCCCCATACCTTAACTTCTTAGAACTACGCCAGCTTAGATTTCCAGGTGTAGTATCCCTTTTCATATCTTCTTTTTTCTTTCTTTCTTTTAACTCAGATTCAGAATATGAGCTTTTCGTAGCTTGACTTCTTAGAACTATACATTATCTTTAAAATTAACTTTATAAAGCTGAGAACAATTGTTCCTGCCATTTATTTATTTAGTTTTTTTGAGACAGGGTTTCTCTGTGGCTTTGGAGCCTGTTCTGGAGCTAGCTCTTGTAGACCAGGCTGGCCTCGAACTCACAGAGATCCACCTGCCTCTGCCTCCTGAGTGCTGGGATTAAAGGCGTGCGCCACCACCACCCGGCTGTGCCTGTTTTTTAAAAAATGATTATCATGTATACAATGTTCTGCCTGTGTGTATGCCTGCACTCCAGAAGAGGGCACTAGATCTCAGTATAGATGGTTGTGAGTCACCATGTGGTTGCTGGGAAATGAACTCAGGACCTCAGGAAGAGCAGCCAGTACTCTTAACCTATGAGCCATCTCTCCAGTCCCCAACTGTGCTTTTTGAGTTCTCCAAAGTTTAACAAAATCTATTAATCTTTGCCTAAATAAGAAACAAGGTAACAACTCGTATCCATCAAGATATCAAGCTGTATACCTTAAATATACACAACTCCTAGGCTATAGGTAGAGCTTTGAAGTAGAGGTATTTAAGAAATACAAGACCCCCTAAAAAATCTCCAACAGAACAATTCCACTAGATTCTTGTTAATTATAATCATATGAAGCTGGAGGGGGGAGCAATGCAAGGGGCACATACTTAAAAGCATATTTGGCAACTGGGAATGGTTGCCACATGGCTGGTAAAGTTCTGGCTTCTCAGTCCTGGAACTCGCTCTGTAGAGCAAGCTGGCTTTGAACTCACAAAGATCCGCCTGCCTCAACTGGAATTAAAGCTGTGTGCCACCACCGCCCAACATGGCTGCTAAAGGTAATTAAGCCATTCAAAGCCACACTACAAAGACAAAGTAAGCATTTGTCTGGCATAGGAGCTCTCCATCTATCTTTATAACCCAAATGGTTACTGATGGACCTTATTGTCCATTAGCATGTTCATAGCAAGTGAACAGCAACCAAGGCATCCAAAGAAAGGGACAGATAATAATCAGCACCCTAACAGAATGGAGCAGATACTGAGCTAAACATAACCTCATCCTTCCTTGTTACAGTTGGATACACAGTTTTTCAGTACTTAGGGATTAAACCTAGGGTGTTCTGCATGCTAGGCTGGTACTAGATCACTGAGCTGTATCCTAGGCCTCCTTCCATTTTTCACTTGGAGGTAGGGTATCACACTAAGTTGTCCAGGCTACCTGCAAATTCACTCTAGTAGAGGAATGTCTTAAAATTGCTATCCTATTACCTCAGACTGGGGAGCAAGTGGGATTATGGGAATGAGTCAGTAGGCTTAGTTTTAGCTGGGTTGTTCAAAGCCCCCTAATGGATCACATATTGAATGCCTGGTTTCCAGGCTGTGGTACTACTGAGTGGTGGAGGAGCCTTTAGGAGTATGGGCCTAGCAGAATAAGTTAGGTCAGTGGGAACATGTCCCTGAAGTGGATATTGGGGTCTTGGTCCTTTCTTTCCTACTGTTCCATGGCCACCTTGAAGTAAGCAGGTTGTTCAACTGCACACTCCCGAGTAAGATACACCTTGCTGCAGGAGGCAGAGGTAGGCAGCTCTCAGTGAGTTCAAGGCCAGCCTGGTCTACAAAGCAAGTTCCAGGACACCCAGGACTGTTACAGAGAAACTTTGTCTCAAAAAACAAACAAACAAAAAAGATATACCTTGCCACAGGTGGTACAAAGTAGTAGGCCAATGATCATGGACTAAGACCAACCCAGAAATATGAGCCAAAATAAACGTTTCCTTTAAAATCTGGTTATCACAGGTATTTGTAGCTAAACCTCTTCAACTCCCCTAGAATGTGGTTCCATATTTTCTGTTTTTATGTATTTTCTTACATATACTTCTGAAGCACAAAACCACTCTGTCATAGCGGCACATGCCTTTAATCCCAGCACTTGGGAAGCAGAAGCAGCAGATCTCTGTGAGTTTGAGGCCAGTTTGGTCTATATAGCTAGTGCGAGGACAATCAGAGCTACATGGTGAGACCCTGTCTCAAAAAGGAAAAGGAGAAAAAAAATCAAAATTATACAGTATTTAACCTTCAATTTTTATTACATCTTATTAATGAGTATGTGTGTATGCATGCCAAAGCATACATATGGAGGACAAATGAGGAAGACAGTTCTATTTTTCTACAATGTGTGTCCTGAGGATCAAACTTGTCAGTCAGGCTTTGTAGCAAGCACCAATACTGCTGAGCCATCTTGCCAGTCCTGCTTACACCTTTGTGTCTGGCTTATTTTATTTAGTATATTGTTTTCAAGCTTCATCCATCATAGCATGTATCAAAGGTTGCTTACTCTTGAGCTAATACTGTACTGTATATGGTACATTTTGTTCATCCATTATTTGTTGATGGACATTTGAGTTGTTTCAACCTTTTGGCCACTATGAGCCATTAAATTATTTGATGAACACCAGAGGCACTTAGTAATTTTAGTTAGAAAAAGTTCAGTGTTTATTTCTAAAAGACCACCTTGGTATCTAAATTTTAATGTCTGAAGTATTTTTTTCTTTAACCTACTCTTACCTCCATGTCTATACTTATATTAACACAGACTTCACAAGACTGTTTTATGAAGTGCAGGCGATGGACCAGCCTGACTCCATCTTAAGATCAGAAGCTATCTTATTACAAGGTCAAGATAAGTTCATTCCTGCTTTATGTAAAACTCAAATTTGACCAGGTCTTGATCCATTTTCTGGAATTTGACATGTTCTACACCTTATACCCTGGACCTCTGCCCTGGTAAGATGTTCTGCAAAATAATTTTGAAATGTTCATCCAAATTTCTACATAACCAAAATTCCTCTGGAAATCCCCCAACCCTTGAAAACTCCCTAGCCTTGCATTTTTGGGGTTAAAATAAACCCCACCTTCTCCTGTGTTAGAGGCTATTTTTTCTAGTCACACTTTTGGGGAGATAGCCCTGCCAGACAAAAAATAAAGCTTGCATAATTTAACTAAAAAACTTTGGGTCAGTGGTTCTTACTCTCAATCAGTGGGATTAATACATTGGGCAGTGTTCACTCCTCTTCTTATGCAGTCTCTCTGATTTTAAACAATCATTCCCTTTTGCTTTTTTAAAAAATATATTTATTTTTTTAAGTTTCATTTTACATTCCAACCATAGTTTCCCCTACCCTTCCTTCCAAACCCCCTGGTCATTTTCTTTTGATTAACCATTCATTCCTTTTGTTTGTGACAGGGTTTCTCTGTGTAGTCTTGGCTTTCCTGGAACTCATTCTGTAGACCAGGGAATTCACAGAGATCCTTTTGCCTCTGTTTCCCAAGTGCTGGTGTATGATCATTCAGTCTTAATTGGTCAGACATTACTGGCTGCTTCTTTTCCTTCCTTTCTGAACCTCTGATGTTGAAATGCATTAGGAATTATGCCTTGGACATTTTTTTTTTTTATCTAACATTGACTCTCTTAAGTAACAGTCCCTCACCTTAGGACTTTAAATATCTATTTGTTGGTGACACCTGTATCTCCAGCAAAGGACATTCAAATTCTCGTCCCACATGCACAACAGGTGTCTTGAATTTAACTTGATTCCTGTAATTCTTACCAAAACCTGTTCCTTCTTGAGTTTCTCATTTCACAAAAGAAAATGATCATTCACAAACCACCGCTCATATTGGAAACCTATCCTTTTTTCTCAAAATCCATACTCAGTAGCAAATCCAGGGGAAAGTTCTTACTCAGCAGTCCTTTAATTTAAATTTAATACTGCCCAAATATCACTTCTACTAAAACCACACATCCATTAGCTAATTTGCTTATGAATTATTTACAGGTTGAAGACTTACTCTAACCTCTGCTCTTAATCATCAAAAGACTCTCTAACATAAGGAACATAACTTTTTTTTACTCTGTTATTACAGAAGTTACTTTTCATTGCCACAATAGCAAGAGAACGAGCTACAAGTCAACTGTGATAGATGACATAAAATCTCAATGATCATTTAGATGATTATAGAACAGTAGAAGTCAAGCAAAGAAAACAGAAACGTTTGCTATCTCTACCTAGGTTTTTGAAATTACTTCTTTTTGAGAAGGCACAGTATGCACACAATCCAACTGAACCCTGTTATGCATGAGTCTTTTTCAGAGTTCATATCTAGATATGTACACTTACACTTCCATTCTAAATTTCAGAGGACTGAGATGATACAAATTTCCTGGTGAAGTCATACTTTTGATTTTTGCAACAAGAGAAGACAAAGACATTACTTAAAGCATTTTTAGGTGGGATTTAGGCGAGAGTAAAGAATGAAAAAAAAATAAAGGTGGCAGTGGTGCATACTTTTAATCCCAGCATTTGGGAGGCAGAGGCAGGTGGATCTCTGTGAGTTTGAGGCCAGCCTGGGCTATAGAGTGAGTTCCAGGACAGCCAGGACTACACAGAGAAACTCTGTCTCGAAAAACAAACAAACATTAAAAAAAACATTAGATACCAGGATAGTTCGTTGATATATAAAATAGGTCTTCTATATTATAACATATTCATAGAAGTTATTAACAGGACTTGGCTTATCCTCAGAACCTACCAATCCTGAGCATGGTTACTAGCTTCTTGAGGTGGGAGAGGGCTGGCCAACCGAGATACTTGAATCCAAACTGCATCATAGAGATCTTTTTTCCGGGTATGCACAGTACAAGGAACTATCAGTGGCATTCCAAAGAGACTGGGGCGATTCTTCTGAGATGACAGGAAATACAGTTCTGTCCTCATCTACATGTACAAACAAGAGAAGAGAGCTGACAAAATAGGCTGCCAATTAACATATATTAATATTCATTTTCAAATTAGTTACTACCATCTATTCAGCTCCTCTTTGCGCTTTTTATTTTCCAAATGCCAGAATTGGTTTATAAAGTCATATACACACAAGAATGCACACACACTGGGGAGACAATGCCCTTTTTGGGCACTCCAGGCACACGGTGCAAAAAATACATATAGGCAAAATACCACACATAAAATAAAATGGAAAAAGTTAGGAAAAGAATGTGTACACATATTTAGCTTTTTTTGGGGGGGGCTTGAGACGGGGTTTCTCTGTAGCTTTGGGGCCTGTTCCGGAACTTGCTCTATAGATCAGGCTGGCCTCAAACTCACAAAGATCCATCTGTCTCTGTCTATCAAGTGCTGGGATTAAAGGTTTGCGCTACCAATGCCTGACAGATTTAGCATTTTTATTGGGATTGTGCAACAAATATCTGAGTAAGTTTGCCAAGAACTGACATCTTTAAATATTCTCATTTAATCTAAGAACTTGATCTATTATTTCATCTTTTTATTTATTTATTTAAACTTATTTTTATTTTATATTCATTGGTGTTTTGCCTGCATATATGTCTGTGAGGATGTCAGATTTCCTGCAACTGGAGTTACAGACAGTTGAACTGCAGTGTGGGTGCTGGGAATTGAACGTGGATCCTCTGGAAGAGCAGCCAGTGCTCTTAACCTCTGACCCATCTCTTCAGCCCCAATCTTTCTATGTTTAATTATTATTGTATGTGTACATACTTGTGTGGGGGTGTGCCATGGTATGTGCACGGAGGTTAGGACAACTCTAGAGCTGGACCTGTCCTTTTACTTTTATTACTTAACATTTGAGTTGTGTGTGTGTGTTTGTGTGCATGCACACACCACATATATGCAGGTGACCAGAGGCCAAAGGTGTCAGATCTCCTAGAGTAGGAGCTATAAGCAGTTGCACACTGTTTGGCATGGGTATTGGAAATTGAACTCAGGTTCTCTGGAAGAGCAATATACACTCTTAACCACTAATCATCTCTTCAGTTCCCCACTTTCATGACTTAAATTTTTTTTAATGTATATTTATCTATGTGAGTTTCTGCACATGAGAACAGGTGCCTATTGGAGTCCCAAGTTATAGGTGCTTGTTAGCCGCCTTGTATGCTAGGAAATAAACTCAGGTCCTCTGCAGGAACAAAATGTACTCTTTTTCTCTTCCTTTCTACTTCTTGAACCTCACAGAGTGACGAGAAGGTACAAGCCTTGCCTCTGGGCTGTCTGCCCTCTTCCTGGAAACTGAACATACATTCTAGCAATCAATTGGAATTGAGACTAGGTTCTTCCAAGAGGGAAATATCTACCATTGTTGGTGGGGAATGTAGTCCCCACTGGTCACTTAGAGGACTGGGCCCCACTAGGATGTATCCTAGCAGTCCCAGGAAGCTTGGCCTGTCCCAATCCACTCTCCAGGGGTAATAGCATCTCACCTCACCTCAGAATCTCTGGAAGAGCAGCAGGGCTCTTAACCTCTGAGTCATCTCTCTAGCCCCCAAAATGTGCTCTTAACCACCATGTCAATTAATTAGTATGGGTATTTTGTCTGCATGTGTGTGCACGACATGTGGGCCTGGTGACTGTAGAGGTCAGACAGGGTATCAGATCCTTTGGGATTAGAATTGCAGGCAGTTGTGATCTACCATGAGGATGGTATGAATCTAACTCAGGTCCTCTGGAAGAGCAGTCAGTTCTTTTAACCATGGAGTCACCTCTCCACTCAGTCCCTTTGTTTTTTTTTTTTTTGTTTGTTTGTTTTGTTTTTCAAGACAGGGTTTCTCTGTGTAGCCCTAGTTGGTTCTGGAAATTGCTCTGTAGATCAAGCAGGCCTCCAGTTGTGTGTTCCTGCCTCCCAAGTGTCAGGATTAAAGGTGTGCGCCACTACCATCTAACTTCAGCCCCTTTGTTCTTAAAAATTCAAAGATCCTATGATATGGGTATTTTGCCTACAAGTATGTTTGGGCACCACATTTGTGCCTGGTACCAGAAGACGGGGTCGGATATCCTAGATCTGGATGGTTATGAATCATCATGTGGGTGCTGGAAGAGTCTTCTGGAAGAGTGGCAGGTAGTCTTAATCACTGAGCAATTTCTCCAGTGCTAATATTTTTGTTTAAAAAAACAAACTCCCAGCAGTATTGTTTTCTATATAGATGCCTCCTCTATGATTTCTAAAGTTTATTTGTATTGAAAAGAGTTTTTGAATACACAATTTAAAAAATGTGATGGATTAAAGTATTTATAGAGGTGACTAGGGCACATCTGCCACCAAGACCTGTTTATGTCTAAATTCTGTAACTGGTAAATTCAATCTTACAGGGCAAAGAGCTTTTGCAAATGTAATTGAGAGTCTTCCTGCCTCCCTAAATTCTTTTACTCATTTTAAAGAAAGAGTTCATATGATTTTTACTTGTGTGTATATGTATGCCACATACATTCAGTTACCAGTAGATGCCAGGTACTGAATACCCTGCAGCTGGATTTACAAGAGGTTGTGAGCCACTGACATGGGTGTTAGTACCAAACTCTGGTCTTTTGGAAGAACAGCAAACACGGTTTAACTGCTGATTAAATCATCTCTCCAGCCCCAAGATGGAGGTCTTTAATATGAAATCACATGACATAAGAAAACAAGTGGAAAGAATCTTTGTAAGAGAAAGGCAGAGACAGAAGGGAAAGTTCAGATGAACAGGCAGGAAATACAGTTATGTAGCCACAAGCTAAGGGATGCTCAGACTAGAAGGGAAAGGAGCTGAGAGAGAGTCTCCCTTTGGAGGGACAACTCTGTTGGTATCTTGAGTTCGGGTTTTTGGTTTCTAGACTGTAAAGGAATTTCTGTTAAGTCACAGTTTATTTTAATTTGTTACAGAAGTCCTTGGAAATTAACATAGTACCTTACCTATAATTACATTTTCTCTTGTTATAGAATTAATCAATGTACTTATTTTGTTAAGCACACTAATTTGTTTCTTCACAAAGCTCATTTCTTTTTACTTTCTCTTCCTTTCTGATTTCCCTTCAAACATCGTTTACAATATATAATTTATTTTTATTTTATGTTCATTGGTGTTTTGTCTGCATATAGGTCTATATGAGGGTACTGAGTTCCTTGGAACAAAAGTTATAGACAGTTGTGAATTGCCATGTGGGAGCGGGGAATAGAACCTCAGTTCTCTGGAAGATCAGCCACTGCTTTTAACTGCTGAGCCATTCTCTTCAGCCTGTCTTTTTTTTTTTTTTTTTTTTCTGAAACAGTCTTACCATGTAGACCTGGAACTCAAGGTCATCCTGTTTCAGCAACTTAAGTGCTAAGATTACAGCTATGTACCGATGACTTTTATTCTCTTCTCATATGAGCAGGGCAGTACTTTTTAGCCAACAAACATAATAAATGAGAATTTGAGAGTCTGGGGTGATTATTTCTCTTCTTCTTTCTCTTCCACCTCACTTGGTGCTAGAGATTAAACACTGGACTTTTTCACTCTAGGCAAATACTCTACGACTAAATAATACCCCTAGACCCAGAGTAAATTATGAACAGTGGCCGGGATAATTAATGGCTCTAAGAAATTACCTATCGGAAAACAAGCTCCACCTGGGGCAGAAGACAGGAGCAAATCCAGCCCTGGGAGCCAACCCAGTCCTGGAACACTGATTGAGCCAACGACCTGACTCAGAGCCTGCAACCTCCACCGGAACCGGAGTGGGACTGAACCAGTTACCCAGGACAAGGAGAGAACGGGCTCCACCAGGAGCAGAAGATAGGAGTCAACCCGGTCCCGGGACTCGAGTGGATCAGGATTGACCCAGCGACCAGATCCAGAGTCAGCGATCTCCACCGGAACAGGTACAAGGGAATAACCGCTGAGCGAATCAGCCAGAGACAGAGACTGCTGAGGGTCTGGACGTGAATCTGGGACCTTCAAGGGAGTGGATATAGGCCAACACCCCCGCGGGCATGGGGGAGAGTCTAGGACCACCCAGGAACTAGGCCAGGCCAGGAACTCCGTCAGCTTGGGCTTGAGTGATGCTGGGCCTCCGGGGAATAAGCAGGAACCAGAGATCTTGACTGGGATAGGCGCGAATCTGGGTCCCCAGAGAGAGTAGACTTGAGCCAGGTCCCCTGTGGGTTCGGGCATTGGTTTGAGACATCAAAGGGATAAGGCAGGGATCTGTAACCCCTGTGGGTCCCAGCGTGAGTCTGAGACCTCTGAGGAAGCAAGCAGGTCCCCTGCTGGTTCGGGCACACCCGAGTCTAGAACCTCCCAGGCAGTAGACCGGAACCGGAAACCTTTCCAGGCCCAACTCGAACCCAGGGGCTTCTGCAGGAGGGAACCCAGCCTAGGACATACAGTTACAGGTCAAAGCTAGTAATTGCCCGGAGACAAGGAACTCCACCTTGGGCAACAAATCCCACAGGAGTGGAATTGAATGAGACTCCTAGGGCAGAGAGAGCCGAGGAAACAAGCTCCACCTGGGGCAGAAGCCAGGAGCAAATCCAGCCCTGGGAGCCAACCCAGTCCTGGGACACTGATTGAGCCAACGACCTGACTCAGAGCCGGCAACCTCCACCGGAACCGGAATGGGACTGAACCAGTTACCCAGGACAAGGAGAGAACGGGCTCCACCAGGAGCAGAAGATAGGAGTCAACCCGGTCCCGGGACTCGAGCGGATCAGGATTGACCCAGCGACCAGATCCAGAGCCAGCGATCTCCACCAGAACAGGTCTAACTCCAAGCCGGGGATATCTACAAGAGGAGATCCAGACCAAGATTTACAGGAACAGATCAAAGCCAGCAGCCTAGACCAAAGTAGGCTTGGGACAGCAAACTCCAAGAGAGCAGATCAAAATACGGGAACACTGAGCTACCTCCAGGAACAGGAATAACCAACGAAGTAACTCGAATTGGGACACTGACTGTACCACTAGGAAAACCATCTTAGCTTTTGATCTACTGACACATAGGAAATTATTCAACAGAATCTTAGACACCACCATCCACACCTATTAGAGGAAAAGATGAGAAGAAAAGGTAGGATCACAAGCTACACCACAAAGAACAACACAATACCAGTGAAACCCAAAGACCCTACAAAAGTAAGACTGGAACAACCAAATATGGATGACCCAGAAGAAAATGATCTAAAAAATAACCACAAGAGAATATCTGAAATTATTAAAGATGAATTGAGAAATTACCTTAAAGAAATGGAAGAAAAAACAAACAAAAAATTG
>PVIU01015650.1:0-47541 GCA_004026605.1 Ondatra zibethicus
TGGCCCAAAATTCCATTAGTCAGAGGGTTATAATGGCAAAACCCACAAGACTATGGGTTTCCACCTTTGTCCAGTCAGGGCCAAGCATACTTCCCATTGTACTTTCCTGAATATGATCCTCCACCTATATGTGATCAAGACTTCCTGTGCAGTTAGGGCAACCAATCTTCCTCACAGAAGTGAAAACGCATAGTTTTTTATCTCACAGGAGCCCCCAGCATTCCAACATGTGCTTTCTTGAAGAATTGGTGCCTGGCTGGCCAGCAGACTCTGGCTAGGAGCCCTCTCTTTATCAGTGTGAGATAGTATCGCTGTAGGACTGGGCTTCAAAGACTCTGTTCCTCAATCTTAGTGTTCCTTGTTTGGCTTTTTCAACCAAACCCTCCATTTTAGTCCTAACTTCCCTGGAACATATGTGAGCAACTTGTAAATTTGAACATGGGTGCTTTTTTCCTCACTATGGTCAGAGACCTAACTCCTGCATAGATACCTACCTTGGACTGTGATATTAATTCCCCAAGATGCTGCCCCCAGGGTTTGGGAGAAGCAGATAAGCAATCATGCATTCAGGGTGCCCCTGAGTCTGTTCATTTCATCCTCTCTCTGCAGAGCTCACAGGACACCTGGTGTAGTCTTTTGTTTCTGGTAGTTTCCTCCCAGGGCTTAGCAAAGCAGTGAGGTGGAGCGATTTCACTCTCTGACGGGGGAGTCAGCACCCTAAAAGAGGGTGCTTGCTGTATAACCCACAGGAGCTGTGGAGTACACTGTGGGAGTATGCACCACAGGTGGACACCAAGGCCCACTGTGCTCCAAACTTTCACCGATGTGAGTCTGGGAACAAAAACCCTTCTCTGCCTTTACCCTTGATCTTCTAGGCCCTGTTGTCCCCATATTGGACCCGGAGAAGTGACTCAACTCTGTTGACTCCTTAGGATGCCCGCTGCTTGCCTGCTGGTATCTAGCTACCCAATCCTACACATCCCTGTACTGACAGGAAATCTCTACCCATGTGCATATTTGTGTGATTTTTCTTTATCTTCTATCAGTGACTCCCCAGGATTGAAATGCATTAATGAAATCTTGTGGCTCCTTGTTTGGTTACATTCTTAATGCTTTAGGGCAGTGGTTCTTAACCCTTCTAATGCTCTGCCCCTTCAATACAATTCCTCATGTTGCGTAGACCCCCCCCCCAACCATTTTCCTTGCTGTTGTGATCTAGATGCCCTCACTCCCCCTGACTGACAGCGGAACTTCCTTGTGGTCTGTAATTGACAAGGATGTTTGTGTTCTTTGTGGCTGGCGGTTTTCCACAGAAGCAGTAGAGATATAAAACGCTTTAGCTGGGGCAAAATAAAGGTTGTTGTTCTTCCACCTGAAAAGAAGCCTCCGTGTCTCAATCCTGGCACCCCCGACCAGTCTCAGCATCCATGCTGCACTGGCACAGCACTTGCTACCTCATAATTGTAATTTTGCTACTGTTATGACTCATAATGTAATATCTGAGTTTTCCAATGGTCTTATTTAAGGTTGATAAACCCCAAAGGGCAAAAGGGGTCGCTACCCACAGGTTGAGAACCACTGCTTTAGGTTAAGGAATGTGATTTTGGAGTTTCTACAGTATTTTCCCGGCTCACTCTGCTCCGTCTCCTTGCTAGATGGGGAACATACCTGCACACAGTTCTTCCTGAGGGATGACTTTGTCTGAATCTGCATGTCCGGACACAAGTGCACTCACAGGCCTCCAGAAGCAGAACCATCTGGAACCAAAGCCCTGCAGCCCCACTGACCCATACCCTAGACAGAAGACAATCTGTAGCATGCAAGAGTAGTTCCACAAATACGGAAAGCATAAGAGGAAGGTGCTCCAGAAGGTTTCACACAGCTAGTCACAGCCATGAAGGGAAAGACAAGTGAATTGTAAGTAATGCTTTATTGACAAGTAGGAGTTTAAAGACAAAAAAGCAAAACTTGAATCACTGCCTAGGTAAAACCCAAGACAATGTTAAGTTTAACTTCAGAGCATTAAGATAATTCAAATTAGCAATTTCAGAAACAATTCATCAGCTTCAAGAAGAAGTGTAATTGGTGGAGAATGATTTTTTTCATGAGCTTTTATCTTTATATGACATAATATCACATACAGAAAGAATAATAACTGAGGACATTTGCCTAGATTTGGGCCATCTTCCACAAACCCATGGGTCAGCATTATTAGGGACACCTGACATTCTGTGGCCCGACTGTGCCTTGGTTGGCTCTCCTATATGGCCTTTGTGGCTCATAGGACAGGATTCACTGACTCCTGCCCTTCTCATGTGGTCCTAGTTCGCTATGTCACTTTTCCATCCTCTGCTAAGCGCTCCATGGCCTGAGCTTTCAAGCCATCAAGTGGTAATCTTATCTTGGGCATGAAAGTCAGAGGCTTCCACCTAGCTCATCTGAACTGCAGCTTCTTGATTCTCTCTCTCTCTCTCTCTCTCTCTCTCTCTCTCTCTCTCTCTCTCTCATGTGTCTATATATTCTGGTGTCTTGTGGAGGAATAATGAAGACTGAGCCCCTCTCTGAACCAGGAAAGGAGAGGGCAGGTCTGCGATCATCCCTTTCAATCAGCCACATCACTTTGGACTGTTCTTGCTTAACCCCTCTCCAGGCCATAGGTCCTGTCCCTGGTCACAGGTCTCATTCTGTTATGTTTGTGACAGGCACATGATTGTGAGAGACACAGGTTGATAGAGACGAAGGTCAGGACCGAGAGCTGGGTGGGCAGACATGTAGAAGGACACTATAATAAAGAAGGAGAGGGTGGGGTGGCTGACGTGAGCTCCAGGAAGGATACCTCTGATAGAGATGGCAGGGGTATGGCTAGGAGAGGCTCTGGAGACAAGCTGGGGCAGGTTTTCCAGCACAAGAGCCATGGCTGGGGAGATAGGTGTACAAATGATGAGCCCCAAGGAAGATGCTGGAGCTGGGGTACCCAACAGGACCCAGGAGAGAGGCTGCTGAGTAGCCAGAAGTCTGTGAAGCAGAATGGGGGCATGAGGTGTGCATGACCGACTGTGCATCCACTCAGGAGTGAGGCGGGCTGCAGGACCATGGCCATGTGTTCTCAGGTAAGATCAGTCTGGCCAACCAGGATCCAGTGTAGGTAAGGAAACCTGGGTCCTTGAATATAATCTTCAGGACCCTAACTCTGCCTTTGTGGGGCTCAAAGACCAGGAAAGATGGTTCCTTATGCTAAGTCTCTAGTGTGTAGGGAGTTGAGCACATAAACTCCCGAGGCTCTCTGAGAGAGGCCCGTTCATCCCAGATGCCACCTTAGACTGGCAGAACAAGCTCTAAGATAGTCCGTTGGTGGGGTGGGACGAAGTTTCAACTTCTTCAATGACGTCCATCGAGAATGAAGAATACTTACTAGTAGAACTGAGTCACAATGACTTAGCATGTATTGATTTGGCAGTGACAATCACTGCAGAATTATGTCTAAACAGAAATGCGGGCAGGGCTTTGATATCCGTTATTAGGGGATTCACCCCATAGGCAAAGGTCTGACCTGAGGACAGATGATTTTACGGACCAAAAACACTATGCTCTCACAAGTGCAGTCAGGATGAGCTTTCCTGATTCTCCTGCTTCCCTGCTCAGACACTGCCCATAGCTGCCCACTGCCCTTCTGACTTTGCCAGAGCACAACACTGCCCTTCCCTGACTTCCTTTTCCCATTTGAAGTTGTCACCAAACAGTGTTTCTTGGTTCGCCCTTTTTATTCCTGGCATGTCCTACTTTTTAATTCAACTCCGTGGCCCTGTCCTGTGCACACTTCCTGCCTTTCCCACCTGTGTGACTCTATACTGCCACTGGTACCTCCTATTACCGATCTGGGATCCCTAGGGGCCCCTGGGAATTTGCTTGTGTAGTGTCGGATGTGTTCCTGTGGGCCGAGGACTTATTCTAGGAGTAAGAAAGCATTTAGGCAGCTAGCCTGCTCCTAGATAAGAGGAAACGCAGCCCACCAATATACCTGGGCCAACTTCAATGTACCTGGGCCTCTTCACAGGGCTGAGAGGGTGGGATTTTGCTTGCTACCAGAAAACAGCAGTGTGCCAATATTTTGCTAACTGAGTGAATGCCTGATGGGCTGAAGGGAGGGTTGCTGGGAGGATAAAGGCATAGGTACCCACAGAAACCCTCGCATCACCTTCTCAGAAAGCTTCAAGGAGCTCTGTGCACTAAGGGATCTGGTCTCTCATCCCATGGCTTGCGCTACTGGTGGGACCCTCTGGTGTCCTTAGCCCTACAGGCTACTTGACTCCCTTCCTAGCCCCATTTGACTGTCCTGAAACAGCAGTGGCTTCCACAAGTCCCTGCTGTGACAGCCACCCCCCAACAACAGTCAACTGGATCATGATGTTTCGCCACCTCGTTTCCCTAAGATGGCCTAGTCTTACCTTGATTTCTTGTTTTCCCCTCCCTCCTGGGATAAAGTGGATAGTCAGTGAAGGGGAGAAGCAAGACAGACTCTTATTTACCAACCAGAGCACTTTAAACAGAAGAGTGGACACTTGCATAGGGAACTAGAAAGAGGAAGCTAAGGGACTGAAAGATGTTGGTAGTATTTCAGTGATAAGGTCTCAGCAGGCTTCTGGGTACCTAGCCAAGCACCATCTACAAGGGTCACAGCAGCAAGCTCTCAGAGGGTGTCAGTATGCCAACTGGACACAGTCCCTGGCAGAGTAAGCCTCAGAGCAAGCCACTGAGTAGCTAAAGTGGTAGATCTCCCATCTCTGGTGTGTCTCAAAGGCTGACGAAATTGCCTTGCTTATGGCTGAAGCACCAAGTCTCCACAGCTGTGGCAGAAACAGAAGATCTCCAAGCAAAAGCAGCATCTCTCGGAGCAGGAGTGGGAACTAGAAGAACGTCCCTTATCTGAATATGGTCTCAGATGAGTATGTCTCTAGCAGGCCTCGGGAGCAATCTTCCTTCTCTGATGACCTTCTAGGAGTCAAGACCCTCAGTCAGAGCCAAGAACTAGGAGAGAACTGGATTCCAGTTGAGAATTGGATTCTGAAGTCTCCAGACCAGAGCCAGGAGCCAGCTGGGACTCAGACTCCAGTCAAGAATCCGTGTGGGGCTTTGTTGTTGTTGTTTTGGTGGTTTTGTCTTTTGTTTTGTTTCGAGACAAGGTTTCTCTGTTGCTTTGGAGCCTGTCCTGGAATAGCTCTTGTAGACCAGGCTGGCCTCAAACTCACAGAGATCCACCCCCCTCTTCCTCCCAAGTGCTGGGATTAAAGGCATGCACCACCGCCTGGCTGTTTGGGGGTTTTTGTTGTTGTTGGTGTGTGTGTGTGTGTGTGTGAGAGAGAGAGAGAGAGAGACAGAGAGACAGAGAGAGACAGAGATAGAGAGACCCAGTTTCTCTATGTAGCCCTAGATGTTCAGGAACTCACTCTGCCGACCAGGCTGGCCTCAAACTCACAGGGATCCGCCTGCCTCTGCCTCCCAAGTGCTGGGATTAAAGGCTGGTACTGCCGCTGCCCAGCCCTATTAGTAACAGGTGTGGAAATGGACTCATATTGGTTGGAAGGGGAGCACCAAAGGAATGAGTGGGGGTTGTCCCTTCTCAGTTTTGTTCCCGAGCCAGGTGAGGGTTATTGTTTGTTTGTGTTTGGTTTTGTTTCTGATTGCCACAATCTTCCCCTGGGATCTTGCAATTGACTGTCTCTGTTTGGAGGCTGCTGCCTTGAAGGTAGGACTTCCTTCACACCCAATTGTCTCTAGCCTCAACTGCTGCTGAAGAGCTCAGATCTCTGTGGGGGGTCCTCCTGCTACAGGAAGATAACCCTTGAGGATCTTGTTTACTCCTAGCAAGGCCATCCAGCCAAGCCACCTGCCCGGGCCTGCTCTCTACCCCTAGCCTTTCAGAGTTCTCAGCCTGTGTTAGTCAGGATTTGGAGCAGGACTTCACTCAAAGCCAGTGAGGCTTCTGATGACTTGTTGAAGGCCATTGCTGCCTCTTCACCACAAGGACAGGCAAATTATGTCCTCGTTCTGCTCAGGTACCTGTCTCTCATCGTCAGGGCCTTCACCAGTTGTGTGCCTTTTCCTGAGGAGGTATGAACAAACCACAGATTCACCTGTGGTAAACCAAATTACGTGATTCCAGCCAGTGAACCATTCAGTGTGTCAGGGTTTTTAATCGGGGGATATGTGAGAAGTTACAAGAGTACAGATCACTCAAAGGTAGTTGTATCGTTAAAAGTCCTGCCACAGCCTGAGTGGAAGGACTCTTTGTGAATGCTGCAGCTCTCCAGAACTTACTGTTTCCTAAGTCATATGAGCCTCTGACCCCCCCTCTCTGGAAAGAATGTTTCAATTCAGAGGCAATAAATAGCTGTATAACTATGGCTATGTAAATGGGCCAGACTCCCCCCTGGCTCCCTTGACAAAAAACAAACAAACAAACAACTGGAGAACAGCACATACCAAGGCACATTCCACCATGCCAGCCCTGAAAAATCTAATTCCCACCATGCAGACGGCATAGGTGGGCGCCTACAGACCCACAGTGGAGGGGTTTTTCTTCCTTCGCCCACAAACTGGCCCTAGACACGCATTTCTCAGTGGCACTGGAATCTGCCGTGTGTTGATTTCCTACCCTTGGGTCACCACAGCAGAGAGGCTAGAGATTGCCAACAGGCATCCACGTATTCTGTCTTCACCCACCACACGACGCTGTACGACGCTGTGGCTGAACATGTGCAGGCTCCCAGGGCACACTTCTGGCCTTTCTTCTCAATGAAGCCTCCTTGGATATGGGATGCTTGCATTTCATTATCCTGCCAGCCCGGGGAACCCAAAGAACCAAGCAGACCCCATTACCTTTCTCAACCTTCCACAGGAAGTCCCTTTAGGCAGGGACTTCCCCAAGACAATGTCATTTCCCCAGGGCAGATGGGCTTGGAATTCTAAGTCTGACCTGAAGAGGAGAGTGGCATCCCTCTTCAGGCATAAGGACAGCACAAAATAATCTGAACTTAATATGATATCATTAAGGTGACTTATCTCCCTGAGCCACTGGACAGGCATCTCAAAACACCGCTGAAGCGGTATTAGAATCTATTTCACAATCACTACTAGTAGTAAGTGTAAGGTCTTTACATTTAGGTTATTCGTGTTGTAGTTTAGTGGTGGGTGAAAACGGACCACAATATGCAGCAAATCCACGTGGGAGTTTATAGATGGGGGGGAAAGAAAGTCGTGCCATTCAACTGGAAAAGAAGGGACCGCGGAGCCCTCTTTTAAAGGGGCCTTGATGCATGTGTACAGAGCCTTGCAGCAGACATGCAGCGCATGACGTAGTGACATACAGCCATAGGCTGGCTAGGCCTTTGTCTGAATACTGACTAGCACATGTGTGGCCATGGGACCCTGGGGCTGGCTAGGCCTTTGCCTAAATACTGACAGGTGCCAGCTGATAGCAGGCGGGCCAGCATTATGCCTGAATGCTAACGATTTATGCTTGTTCTAACGTTCATTTTCTAGTAAGAAAACAAGGATGTTGGAAAATGGGCCCATTTGATGCTAAGCAGGAGCTGCGGGATTCTGCCATACTGCCTAGGCAACCTTGAACAAATTGAGTGTCAGAAAGCCAGGCGAAGTTTCTTCATGCTCAAAGGGCGCTGTGATAAAATTATGAAAGGATCATAGCTGATTGCCTGGCTCCTGAAAGTGCAGGCCTACTCCAGGAATGCTTAAAACACATTGCGCTAGACTTGGCCATGCTATTAACCTCAGCAAACTCTAAAAGACTTTGAAACTTCCTACCCAGGGGAGAGGATGGAGAATGTCCCCTGGAGGCCTAGGAGAGGGGTGATTGCTGCTAAAGGGGAAATTGGTCCAAGCATAGTCCTCCACATTAGGATAGGTGCTAAGAGAAAGGACTGGGATTGGGCCAAATATTTCTTTTCAGATGATGTAAGCAGGCTGCTCGGGCTGTTAGTTAGTCTATAGGCAGACAGTCTCTTGCTCTCTGTCCTGTGATGTTGCAGCATTAAACCCAGTGAAAATTGCTTTTCTGTGCCTACTCACTACTTCTGTCAGGCTAGAGCAGAAGCACCCATTCGACTTACCAGCCAGTAACTTAGGAAAGCAGTCGTCCAGGATTCATTCGTGCCGTGGCCAGCTGGCCCCACAGCCTGGCGGAACAGAGGCAAAATCCCTGTTGATCTCCTCAGTTTGCTAGTCCAGGCACGTGGCAGGGTCAGTGGAGAAAGACCAACTCTACTCTAAATACCAATGCCTGTATGGGAAGTTATGCTAATTACTGTTATTTCCATCTAAGAGATGTGTAAATTGAGGTGTGGGAGCTACTGAAGTTGGACAGGACAGCCATACTCATGAGTGCAGCTGCCCTTTGGGAGACCCCATGAGACCCTTTTGTGATTCCCTGTATAGACTTTACTTGGCCCAGACACTTAGATTGTTGGGAGATTTCCTTCCCATCTCCCGACCTCACAAGGTGACCCTGTTTCCTCCTAGCTACCCTGGTCCCAGAGTTGGGAAACTTAATAGAAACTAAAGAGTTGGGTGACCTGCCATGAGAGTGTGCCCAGTGAATAGGCAGTGGCCACCGTGCTCAGAGGGCAGGGGAGATTGGTTGTGGAGATTCCGATCACGTTGCCAGCTGCATCCCTGACCCAGCATCAGGCAGATAACCCAAGGACCAGGGATCACCATGCCTCTGGCATGACTCCTGTGCTAGCACATGAACAGGGCACAAATGGCCATGGCACCTGAGGTTCTAGAGACTGGGGAACAGCACATAGTCCCCACCCTGACAAACCTTTAGCTTCCACCGTGGCAAAACTGGCTGGCCTTGGATTTGTGAGGGGTCACAACGCTGAAAGTCAGCCTCTACGCTCACTGTCTGACACAGTGACCTGCTGTTTCCAGACCCAGATTCCTCAGCAACGGTCCCTGTAACCAGCTCGTCACAAGGAAGCAGCTCAGCGATATTGGAGTGCTAAAGGTTGCCACAGTGAAGCCTGAGAAAAAGCCCTGCAAACGGGGCTCAGACTCCACACTCGAAAAGGCAGATGGCTGCCTGAGCCTGGCTCAGCCTGTGGCCCTTGTCCTTTCTGACAGCCATGGATTGCCTTAGGTACAGGAGCAAAGCGGGTTCACATTGCTATGTTGCTAAGGATGGAGTCTGGTCTTCTGGGGGCTGATCCAGCGGGCATTGCTGAGGGACAAGCACTCTAAGCTGACAGTCCCTTCAGCCATCCATGGTGGGAGCAGTAGCAGTGAGTAGGCCTCCATCAGGTGTTCAGAGCAGGAGATCCTGGTACACTGTACTTGGCTCACTGGCAGACACGTACAGACTGTATGGCAAGTTGCTGCAAGAGTAAGGCAGGCCTCCCTTTAGCTACAGTTCCTTCACATGGGGTTGTCTCCTGCGTACTGAAGGGACGACAGGTTGCCAACCTCTATGGAATGGGTGCAAGGCCACCTGCCCACAGAGATGACATCTCTAATGTCCCATATGCAAAATGGGGCTAAACCTCTGATTTCAGGGTCTGAGGAACAGCAAGATACACTGTCCACTGATCTGTCCAGTGCTAGGCCCTGTCCAGGCCCAGCAATAATTCCTAAATACCCTTGTGTTGCCAGTGGACAAAGTAAAAGAGAAAGAGAGAGTCTTTCCTAATGGCACCCAACAACCTGGGAGAAAACACAGAAAGAGGTTCTCTGTAAATACACAGGAGAGTATAATGGACAAAGCCAGCAAGATTAGCCTGAATCCTGGTACTTGAGTATCCCCACCCATCACACTGCAGGTTGAGGTGGCAGAGGACAGTCTACTTAGGTTTCATGGCCTTCTCCCTCTGTGCCAACAGCATCTAGTTCTAACATAGCCAGGTCAGTACCACTGCATTTAGATATAGTTGTTTTGATACACTGGATTTTACTGCTTTTAGGATTGTACAAAGAACATGCATGGATAGGCTTTTTTAATGTGGAAAATATAGGGGTTAAGAAAGAAATTCAAGATTCAACAGTGGTAATGCGTGCCTTTAATCCCAGCACTCGGGAGGCAGAGGCAGGCAGATCTGGGAGTTCGAGGTCAACCTGGTCTATAGAGCGAGTTCCAGGACATCCAAGGCTGCACAGAGAAACCCTGTGTTGAAAAGCAAAAACAAAACAAGAAAGAAATACAAAAGAAATTTGAGATGTGAAAGAAAAAATTTAATCCTTTAAGTTATAATCAATCTTCTATAAAGTATGGTTTTGATATATTAGGAAGTCTCTTGATTTGGGTACAGGATAACCTTTCAATTATTCATTAACAGATCAGACTGAGTCTCAGTGCATGCCAAGAGAACCATGACATGACCTGATCGTCACAGATAGGGACAGTGTGCAGGAAACAAATTCATCAGCTGATCAGCAAAGCCAGCACTGGGCATCACTACTAACAGCTGTGCCCAGGAGACCCCCATCTGCATCCTTCTTCCTCAGATGGCTTCCAGCGAGGGTCCCTCAAGTTTACAAAACAGAACTCAGTCGTAAAGGCAGTTCCCTGGTCTCTTTCCCCCAAGCTGCTTCTCAGATCCTGTTTCTAATTCAGAGGGAAAAATCAAACTGATTTTGCACCAGAGAGCCCTCAGGAGTGAAGAATGGTGTGCATCTCGGACTGTCAAGTTTCTGCTTTTTTCTTGTGCTTTTGGGGGTAATGCTTTGAAATGCAGAAAGCACAACTTAATCCAGGCAAGAAGGAATAAAAATGATGAAGCACACAGTCAGTGTCTCTTAAGAGGAAAGCTTTTAGAGGATCCCTTTTGCTAAGAAAAAATAAAGACACTGGCCACTGCTGTCATCAGCTCTACTGCCCACCCATGATGTAGTGTGCGGACAGTGTAAACAAGAGCATCGGGAAATGGTTAAAAAGAATATATTTAATGGGGCCTGGTAAGATGGCTCAGTGAGGGAGACAACTGAGTCAGGAAAATGGTTACCACACGTACATGAAGACCTGAGTTCGTATCCCCAGCACCTACTGAAAAGCCAGGCCTGATGGTACCTAGTTCTAATCCCAGGGTTGGAGATAGGTGGATCCCTGGAGGTCATTGACCAGCCAGGCTAGCCAATCAGTGAGCTCCAGATTCAGTGAGGAACACTGTCTCAAGAAGGAAGGTGGACCAGGTATGGTGGCACATGTTTTTAATCCCAGAGACAGAACTCTATGAGGTCAAGGCCAGCCTGGCCTGCATAGTGAGTACCAGGTTAGCCAAGGCTACATAGTGAGATTCTATCTCAAGAAAAAAAAAAAAAAAAACCTCAAAAAGGTAGAAAAGCCATTAAGGAAGACACAAAACCTCTGACCTCCACATGTACCTACACACAAGTACATGCATATCCACCCACATACACATAAATGAGCACGTACACACAACATACACACACACAGTAGCTGTCATACTCCATTACCTCCTTCTCTAGCATGTTTTCACTGCCTCTGTTCATACTGAACTCTAGTATCCCCTGTAAACTTACGAATAAAAGGTTAAAAGTGACAAGCAAGCACAAAGCCCTCTGACATCGCAGCACATCCGTCCAGTTCAACAGTCAGCCTCACATTGGGGCTAGCTGCCTCCTCCGTGGTCACAGATCCACACTGCCCTCTGCTGTAAGAGGAGGGCATTCTAGTTTCCTTTCTGTTTGCCCTGATAAACTACTCAGACCACAAGCAACTAATAGGTTCTATAGTCCGTCAGTGAGAGCAGTCGGGGCTGGAAGTCAAGCAGAGCCTTGAAGCAGAAGCAATGGAGGAATGTTGCCTGCTGGCTCATTTGCAGGTTTTCTTACACAGCTCGACAACACCTGCCCAGAGGTGGTAACAACCCCCAGAGGGATGGGCCTTCCTCTGCGAACTGACAATCAAGGGCATCCCACTCCAAACGGCCCCAGGCCAATCTGATCCAAACAATTCCTCTGTTGAGCCTTTCCTTTCAGAATGGCATACATTGTCTGACAAAGCTAACTGGTAGAAGAACGGAGGCCATGTAATTCTTGGAGCTCTGCACATTGTGGTACCATGAAGGAAGAGCTGAAGGAAGAGATACGGTGGTAACTTTCCCATCACAGGGCAGCCCTAAGGAAATGCACTACCTGGTGTAGTTAAAATCACAGTGGGCTGTACATTTTCATGTTGTTTGCCTGCTATGGTATTCATCCTACTAAACCAAGAGGAACTCTTCCCTCCCTGATCGAAGGTTTGATTTAGGAATAAAAGGTGACTGTGGTGGTGTGACGTGGTCCTTGGAAGCAACTGTAGTAACTGTCTTAGAAACACTGCTGGCTGCTGAGGACTAGACATGTAGCTTCTGGCCAATGATTCCTGGTGCTCAGGGCCCGGCAGCTGCACTGAAGCAGGAACCTGGCCTCATACACTAGAGGACTAAGCCAATCACGTGACGTGAACGGAGGCTTGTGCTAAGCAGCTCAGTGTAGGGGCCTGGGTGATCACAGGCTACCAGAACTGTTCAGCTCCCAGGCAGTAGCATACTAGATCCTCTATGAGTTCTACAAGTTCAGGGTTTCTGCACCCAACCTCGTGCCATGGGGCTAGCAAGGCCCTCAGGAGAGAACTGAACCTGGATTTTTCTCAGCTCCATGCGCCTTCTGCTAGGAGCCACTCCAGGAAGAGCCCAGGATATATGTCTTGATCAGCAATGCAGTCATCTTCCAGGGCTCATATATGGATACTGAAGATGGTGATGACATGGGTTCTGGATTTTGGAGTCAATCAATCAAACATTCTTTTTTACCAGACAATAAGTTCGAGTGCTCAGAGGTGGCTGTTAATACAGAACACCCTGGTAACATATGTGCTAATCTTGGAGAAAAGTGTCCCCTGCGGGCCCAGTTGTCAATTTATTGTCGTAAGCCTGTATCAAAAGTCCACTGGAAATATATGAAGATTTCCATCTTTTCCATCTCTTGACATGGAGTAGACAGTGTGTTGTGAAGAAATATATGAGATTGTAAGAAGAAAGAATGATTGTCCACGGCAGTGGAGAAGTCTGCAAGAAGAAAATCCTGGCATATAACTGAATCGATGCTTAGCATATTGAAGCAAAGCATAACAGCTATTTATTTATAAACTGGGTATCAGTTACTCTGAGACTTGGAATGGTGTGCTAGGAGATCTTGCTGCTTGAAAACCTAATTTGTTTTGGTTTTAGAAAGAGCTACTAAAGTACATAAAGCAAACTCCAAGATAGCCAGAGCTATACACAGTAAGGGCTATATATTTCAAGCCACTCAATCACCGTATCTCAGCTGCACCATCCAACAAATCTTAAGAGTAATAAATTACAATTTATGTGGCACTATAAAGATGAAAATAATTCATACATACTTCAAACACCTAGAAAAGCATAACGAACAAAGGTTTTATACAAGTATGTGTTCTGTACAGATCAAATGGAATGCTGATGTGTCTTATTCTCCCAGACCAGCCCTCTGCTGTGAAGACAGTGAAGGAAGTCAGATGAGGGGAGTTTTAGATCATGATCATGGTAGATATGTAAATTAAAGCCATCTGTGCATATTTGACATGTGTATGTGCAATGAGGCATTCTGTATGACACTTTCACCTTCTGCTATGAGAAATACGATGAAAGGGTCTATATTTCAGAGATGCTGAGATACTTAATGACTAAACACTGTGATTTGTGGACCCATATAAAAATATTCCAGGGTAAATCTAGAGGTTGGCGATTTTGGTAGGGTACCAGTAGAATCCAATTGGCTAGACATGGTAATTGCTGAAAATAGACAGTGGAGTACAGAGTGTTAATTTCCACCCTGCTTGTGTATAGGCCTGGTATCATCTACAATGGAACAACCATGATTCCAACCATTTGCCATCTGAGGGAAGCAGACAAGGGATACATAAAGGGAACAGGAGGGTTTGGTGTGGGAAAGACAATGCTCCCCCCTGCAAGCTCGGTGTTCAAGAGCAAGTTTGAATGATCTTCCAGGTTCCCAAGACTGGCTGGCTTAAAAACCCCTTTCTGACACACTTTGCCGTCTATTTCCTCGACAAACAAGTAGCTTGAGGATGTCTTGAGAAAATAGCCTCAAAAGATCAAACAGCAGGCTAGGGAGATCTAAGAACCTTAAAGAAACAGAGGCTGCTTCATGAGAGCAATGAGTTTGGTGATCAAAATGCATCTTTTTCAAACTGAATAGTTTCTTGGATCTCCTGCTTTTTCTCTCTTTTTTCTGTTAAAATCTTGCTGGAAATTTTACCTTTAATATTTTAATTTTTTCTCAAACATGTAGAAAGTTCCTGTGTCCTTTGGTTTTCTTTGCACGTATGCATTCTGTTGTTATAGGAACATGACCCAAGCCAGCAAGTGATTTGCCCAACCACTCAGAGAATACAGCAGAAATCCTTTAGTCATGAGACCAAGACCCTTGCTAGTGCTTCAGGGAGACAGATCCAAATGAAAACGTTTATTATTTATAAAAGGGGAGTTCAAATGGTGTGCTCTTACATATAGCATCATCTACAGCTGGGGCTAGGACCCCACCTCGAGATATATTTTCTGAGCAACTAAACACATTTCTTTTTCCTGTGGTGTTCCCCCCTTTTATTAACTGTAGATTTTTTCTCACATAATATATTCTGATTACGGTTTTCCCTCCCTCTTTTCCTCCCAGTTTCTCCCCACCTCCCCTACCATCTGGATCCACCCTCTCTTAGATCTGCCTCTCCTTAGAAAACATACAGGCTTCCAAATAGGACAAAACCAACAAAGAGAAGGAAAAGAGCCCAAGAAAAGGCACAGAAAACAGATACAGACACAGAAACACTTTTGTTTACACACCCAGGAATCCCATAGAAACTGCAAACTGGGAGCCATAATATGTATGCAAACGACCTATAGGGTTAAAAAGAGAGAAAAAGAAATTTTTTTAAAAAAAGGTAAAATTAAAAAAGAAAACGACATGACATTGTGAGGCATGGAACCTTCTAAAATGTCCTTGAATTCCTTTTAATTTGGCCATCTATTTCTGGGCTTGTGGCCTAACCCTTAAAAATAGTTTGTTTCCCCAGTGAGACTCCCTTGGAGAAAACTAAATTGTCATTTGCAAGTGGTTATCAAGCAGAGATAGCTTCTGGGTTAGGGATGGGTCCATGTGTCCACTTCACCTTTGGTCTCAAGGACCCCGTGTGGTACAGACCCATGGGAACCCTGTGCATCCTGCCTTGAGTCCATATCAGCTCTGATCATTTTGATTTAGAGGCCTTGTTCTCCTTGGGTCCTCCATCCCCTCTGGCTCTTACACCCTTTGTGTCTCCTCTTCTGCAGGGTTCCCTGAGCCCTGAGTGGAGGGATTTGATGGAGACCTCCCATTTAGAGCTGTGTGTTCCAAGGTCTCTCATATGCCATATATTGTCTGGCTGTGGATGTCTGTGTTTGTTCCCATCTGCTGCAGGAGGAAGCTTCTCTGATAATGGCTGAGTAAGAACTGATATGTAAGTATAACCTAACATCAGTAAGAATCATTTTATTGCCACATTTTTAGAACAATAGTACTTGGTTTTCCTCTAAATCCCTGGGCTACTTTGTCTCTGGTTCTTGGTCACTGAAGCAATATCGGTATGGGTTCCAGCTCACGGAGTGGGCCTTAGGTCAAATAGGATATTGGTTGGTTAATCACACAAGCTTTGTGGGAATATCCTTGAAATCACTGGCACAGGAAAAGTCTTTTTGAACAGAACACCGTTAACTTAATGCACAGACACTAAGATCAACAATTAATAAATGGAACTTCATGAAACTGAAAAACTTCTGTAAGGCAAAGGACACCATCATTCAGACAAAGCAGTAGCCCACAGAATGGGGAAAGATTTTTACCACCTCCACATCTGATAGAGGAATAATATCCAAAATATGTAACGAACTAAAAAACAAACAAAACTAGAGCTGGATGGCTCGATAGTTATGGACACTATCTGCTCTTCCAGAGGACCCAGGTTCGATTCTCAGCACCCTCATGGTAGCCCACAACTGTCTGTAACTCCAGTCCCAAGAAATTCGCACTGCTTGCATATGGTGCACAGATATACACGCAGGCAAAGCACCCATACCAAGAAAGTAAAAAAGTAAATCTGAAAGAATGCAAAAAGTAAACTAGATATCATGAAAACGAATAACCCAATTTAAAAACGGGGTCCAGATCTAAATGGAATTCTCCAGAGAAGAAACTCAAATGGCTGAGAAACACTTAAAGGGATGCTTAATACCCTTTGTTGTCAGGAAAACACAAATCAAAAATACTTTGAGATTCCATTCTATACCTGTCAGAGTGGCTAAGATCAATAAAGCACTTGACAGCTCATGCTGGTGAAGATGTGGAATAAGGAGAACAGCCATTCTTTGCTGGTGGGAGTGCAAACTTGGACAAATAGTCAAAGGATGCTTTACCCTACCACAGAGACGCTTGCCCAGTCATGTTCATTGCTGCTCTATTGATAACAGCCAAAATTTGGAAGCACCCTAAATGTCCCTCAACAGAAGAATGGATGAAAAATGCAGTATATTTACACAATAAAAATATTACTTAGCTGTTTAAAAATGGCTTCATGAAATTTGCGGAGTAAATAGATAGAACTAGAAAAAATATGTACGTGTATGAAGATGATCTAAGATGAAATTGCCCAATAATGGGGGGAGACAGAACCCCAAGTGGGCATTTCTTGTCCACCAAACGAAGCTTCCAGCGCCAGGAATGGGTTACATATAATTGAGTAAGCAACTCAGGTTGTTGCCAAGACTATAGGTCGCTCTCCACAAACTGACAGCAAGACCCCATTGCCAAAGAAACACCTGTGCAACTCGCTGAACATGGAGAAGTTGTACGGATTCCTACACAGAGCAAAATTAAGCTAATGTCCAGGGAGAAACTGTGGCTTTTCAATCTCTTCAAATGACATTCTCTGGGCAATTTGGCCAGTTCACAGAGGCAGACAAGTACAGTTCCCGTTATCTTGAAACAAGCAAGGTTTGCTCTCTGAGCAGCTGGCAGCCAAGATCATTTCTCCAAGGCAGTTTGTCAAATACTTGCTTCTTCTGTTAAGAGAAAGGGGCTTGAATGAATAGACAGCAGTTCATCAAAGAAAACCTTCAGCAAATTTAAACTTTCATTAAGTCAGAAATCAGAAGTATATATAACTCTATTTCCTTTAACTCCTTAGAGTGTTTAAGTGAAACCTGTTAGTGGGCTCCCTGCCTTAACGTGATGGTTGTGGCAGAGCCCCCTCAACTTCATTACTTATTTTCATGTCATTGAATATTTTTCTGAGTAAGTTTATTAGTAAATTCATCTTAACTATTTTTAGTTGATGCTAAAACGTGTCAATATGTCTGTCCCTCTTCACTGTCACCCTTCTGACTTTGTAGTGGTATACATACAAATGTCTGTGGGAGCACAGAATGGTTATGGTTGACTTTAATCCCAGCATGTGGGGGACAGAAGCAGGTGGATCTCTGTGAGTTCAAAGTCAGCCTGGTATGCATTGCAAGTTACAGGCCAGCTAGGGCTATACAGTGAGATCCTGTCTCAACTCAAAAGGTATCTGTGAAAACACAGCATCAATTTCCCTCCTTGACTACTTCTTCCCAACAAGGCTTGCCTCCTGCTTTGATTTTAGTGGATGTCTTAGGTTTTCACTCTGACAAATTTCTTGCTTCGGTAACAGAAAGAGTAAAAGAACCAGCGTACATAAATTCAAACATCAAAAAGATCAAGTTATTTCATATGCCAATTTTGAAACATAGGCACTAGTACTGCATTTGACAAAAATGGAGGTGAGCAAGGTAAATTTGAACTACAGATAAATAACATAATACCATTAGTGTAAATATGTCTCTGATATTTCAGGTAAAAATTTCGTCGATTTATGAATCTGTGAACTTGAGAGGTTGAAGCAAGAGGAGCCTGGCTAGCCTGGGCTACATGGGGGAAGGTCTGTCTCAAAAAAATATATATCTTTTTATCTCTAGTTTTTAAAAACCTTAGCATTTTGTGGGTTTTGATGTTGTAGTTAAACCTCATAATTGTAAGTTACAGACATTGTTGATTGTAGAACTAGCTTAAATAGCTGTCTCTTTACATCCTAGTCTGTTTACATTTTCCTTATATTTCAGGATTTAAGAATTAAAGTGCATTGAACCCTTTCTATTTGTTATCTGTCTGCTCATGCGGGTATGTGAGCACACACATAGACACACAGAGACACGCACAGACACACACACACACAGACACATGCACAGACACACACACACACACACACACACACACACACACACACACACACACACACACACAGTATCCAAACACAAGTTGAAATACTTGCGCTGTCACCCTGCCATTCTCTGTCCCTTTCAGATACTTCAGGCTCCAGACTGAGAAGCAAGCAGTCTGCTGTCCAGTGGAGACTTAACTCCACAGGAATCTTGACTTTGTCAGTCTCGCTTAGTCCACAAGGGGGCAGCAAGCAACAGGCACTCTCGATAATAGTTGTACCCCTTTAGTCCATGGCAGTGGGCCAGTGGGGGGGGAGGACAACAGGTGTCCTTGATTCTGTCTTCCCCCTTTTGCCCAACAGGAAGCAATAGGCACTCTGGGCATTGTCACCTTTAGTCCACAAGGTGACTCTGCATCCAGGGCCACGGGATTCTTCCCAAATTAGGAACCACCTATGCCCTCAAACCCGTAATATCTGTGCAAAATTACAAATGTGGTACGTGGGGTCCCTTAGGGAAGTCAGGCAACCGGGCAAGGTAGGAAGAGAAGCAGTCACTGCCCCTGTGGCTCAGCTGTCACAACAGGAGATGCGCTAGAGAAGTTCACTCATGGAAGGCAGAGCCAGCCAAGAGGGTGGGCATTAGGCCAGGTGCTGCCCTGAGACAAAAGGATGGAGTCAGAAGGAGCCCTCTGGGATAGAGCTCGAGTTGCCTGCTGCCCTTCTCACCAGCCAGGAGCCCTGGGTGTCAAGTCAGCTCCAAGACCACGTGGCTCCGGCAGTGTAAGTCCTGTGCTTCAGTGTATGTCCTTTACATTTCCGAGACTGAGCGAAAAATGTGTAAGTGAAAGAGCTTCTGTGTTTGGTTTTGTTGGCTTCCATAATTTCATGAAAAGTGGTGTCTCTTTTATGTTAAAAAATGTTACGTGAAACTTTCACAAAACCCTGTTAGCTTCATTCTTCCCGTAGTAGCTATGAGATGGCAGGTGACTGTCCTCCTCCTGACAGAGAACCATCTAGCATGTGAAGTAGAGAAACAGTAACATCCCTGGCTGGGGTGCGGTGCTGCCATGGAGCTAAGGGGGAGGGGGCGTTGGCTGGTCCAGAGGTTGTGGGTTATCATCCAAGATAAAGGCGGGCACGGAAAATGCTAGACATTGATCATTATTGTCCCTTGAAATGTATTTGTTTCCCCAGTGCCCCAAGAACACTGTGCTTATTGTTATGAACACCAGCCCCTTGAGCCAGCTGTTAGTGGGAAGTATGACACGGATAGCGTGTCAAAGCACTGCAAACTAAAAAGTAATTAGGTGGGAAATGCACACAAGCAAATAAATGACGAAAAGCTGCCTGTTATTTCCCTTCTCAGTCCGTTTCTTAGAAAAAATAACGACATCTTCAATTTTGCAGGCAAATGCATGGAGCTAGAAAACACCATTTTGAGTGAGGTAACCCAAACCCAGAAAGACAATTGTCACATGTACTCGCTCATAAGTGGTTTTTAAACATAAAGCAAAGAAAACCAGCCCACAAATCACAATCCCAGAGAACCTAGACAAGAAAGGACACTAAGAGAGACGTACATGGATCTAATCTACATGGGAAATAGAAAAAGACTAGATTTCCTGGGTAAATTGGGAGCATGGTGATCATGGGAGAGGGTTGAAGGGTGGAGGGGAGAGGCAGGGAGGGGTGCAAAGAAAAATGTAGAGCTCAGTAAAAATCAATTTAAAAAGAATTTTAAAAAAAATGATTGAGCAAATTGAAAAGGTTTTACAACGCTGACTACACAGAATATACTTCCCAACCGACTGGGTCACTGTCCACAGGTCAAATTGCTGCACAGCCATCTGGAATTTGACATTTTGGCCAAACATTTGGTGTATGTGTTAATGTAGGTTGGTCACTGAAGCTTTCTTTGGGCAAACTGGCATAGCCTAATGGCTCTGGAGTACCACTTGCATGTGGTTCTGTGTCAGACACCACACCATGGCCTTCTCCAGCTTTTCCTCAACAGGGGGTGGTCAGTGCTCAGAAGTGCCTTCTTTGCATAGATAACACTGTTTCCCAGGTTGAGCCTCTAATTACAGAAAGAAAGAGCTCGGCTTGACATCGAGCTGATGCTCTTGGATCTTATAATCTGGGGCCAATAGTAAGATCTTGTCTTTTGTCCATGAGGGGGTGAAAAACTGCTGGCTGCTGAGCTGGGCTCCGAGGGCATGCTTCAGCAGGCATGGGTTTTCCATCCAGGCTGGAACTGTCTCATTGCCTGTTGCCCCAAACAATTGGGTGTGGTCCCAGCCCGTTGGAGTAAAGCCTTTCAGTTGGCTACACACTAGGTCTGAGTGGTCATCTCTGGAGTGTTCACTGTAACATTGTGACCCTGGGACCTGCCATGTACACCTGCCTAAACCTGAAGAAACCTTGGAAGTAGTTCTAGGCAAGCCCAGGGTGCTCTTGCCAGGATCTGGAGTGGTCTTGTGAAGTAAGTGGGAGCTATAATGTCAAGAGTGCCTGTTGTCCCCTTGTGGACTGTCCTAGCTAGGGTTACGACTGCTATGTTGAAATACCATGACCAGAGCAAGTTGGTGACACAGGGATTTATTAGGGCTTCCACCCCCACATAAAAGTCCCCCAGTGAAGGAAGTCGGTACAGGAACTCACACAGGGCTGAACCTGGAGGCAGGAACGGGTGCAGAGGTCATGAAGGGGTGCTGCTTACTGACTTGATCCGCATGGTTTGCTTAGCTAAATTTCTTATAGAACCCAGGACCACCGGTCCAGGCATGGCACCACCCACAATGGGAAAGACAATGTCAAGAGTGTTTTTCACCCCCTCATGGACAAAAGGTTTTGAAAGACAAAGTGACTTTTGCCCCCCTCCCGCCATGAATTAAATTCGAACAGCAACATCAAGAGTGCCTGTCCCCTCCTCATGAACTGAATGGGAACAATTTCAAGAACGCCTGTCACCCCTAGTGGACAAAATGTGAATGATAATGCCAAAAGCACTTGTCAATTTGTGGAAGAGTAAACAGGAACAGCAATGTTGAGCGCCCAGGACCGCGCAGGGGTGGATCTGGAAACCTTGCTCAATAAAGGGCCCAGCTTGGAGTGTAACTGGCAGTCGCTGGCTATTTCCACTGCCCTCACCCCACTTTGCACGCATCTACCTCCTGAACTACTGCTCACCATCAGAAAACCCCCCCACCCACCCCCAGTCATTTACAGTATTAGAAAAGCAAATAGTGGCAGACTTCAGCCCCATCTGGGAACACACTGATTCTCAACAGGAGCTTGCCCTGTCCTTCCTCATATGTACAGCGGTGGGGTGAGTTGAAGGCAGCACGGAGACAGGGAGTGGCAGTGGAGGACGTGCGGGTCAGTGGGACCCATCATTATACTTGCAGATTTTCTGTGATGTGTAGGGAATATGAAAGACGACTCAATTATCCCACATTATGAAAGGATGCCTTTTAGTTATTCTGTTTGAGGGACATTTCCATAATACTAGAATCACTAAGATATTTACAACAATATTTTAGAAATCACAAAGGCAATGAAACAAACATATTGAGAATCCACCTCTTTATTGCTAAAAGAATGGCTGAGAAGTAAGGGTTGCTGTGGCCAGCACAGGCAGTTGAGATGGTGGTGGCACAAGAAGATGCCATTCCCATCTTGCTCCGGGACTAGGGTGACACTGAAATCTTCAGGGCAAGGTGTTCTAGGGCCCAGATGGTGCACTTCTGGTCCCCTTCCTCCTCCCATTTCTTCTGTGTGCGACTCTCCTAATCTTAAACCAGTCCTGCACTTGGAAGGATAAGGGACCGCATTAGTACACTAAACAGCATGCGGATAAAACAAACAAAAAACCACCGACATTTGGTAGAATTTTTGGGTAGGTACTCGGGATTGAACCTAGGGCTTCAAATATGCCAGGACAAGTGCTTTATCCCTAAGTTATAGGCTCAACCCAACCTGTGAGATCATAGATTCCACACAAAGAAGCCCTTCATTCCGTGCTCTTCTAATTCAGTGAGGGACTGAGGGTATAGTAATTGCTCAATGCGTGGGAACTCTGGCTTCCAGGCACAGAGCTACAATGGAAAGGCCTGAAGAACCCTGTTAGGACAGAAAACACCGGTCCTTCCTTCAGCAAACCCCAGTGAGCACCAGGAACGTTTCAGGCTCTGTAGTAGACAGTTTGTATATAGGGTGAGGCAAAGGGCTCTTTCTGAATGCAGCCTCTTTCTCCTAAGCCACTAGAGGGAGCTCTTCTCCCGTTTAAGTATGTGGCCTGCAACGTCAGCACTACTCATGGGAGTTCCACAATAGCAATGGTCCAAGTTTACAAACAGAACCAACAGTTCCAGGGAGGGAAATGAGGACCACGCTCGCGTCCAGGGCACTTTCACAACACAGTTCTGATGATGCTCAGAAAGCAGAGCAGGCGAGGTCTGGGACAAGCCTTTTGAAGACATTCCTGTTAAAATGTCTGAATTTTAAAACACAGTCTTTCACCTCTGTGGCTTGTGGGTCATTCTACCCTCAGAGGGCCATTGACAGCACACTAGGTAAACTGAGGGCAGCGCAAAGCATCTTGGCAACCGTCAGCTTCTCCATTCCGGGCTGCCTTTGAACTCCTCAGAAAGCAAATGGTGTACTGCATGCACTGTGTCCTGAGCTCCCTGAGCCAGACCTGGCTTGAGCCTGGAGTGTGGCCTTGGGATGTAGCCTCAGGGGCCTGAGAACAGCTAGTGTTCCAGAGACACCATCTCCCCAGTCTTCAGGGCCTTTTCCCTTAGTGCACACACACGAGGGAACTCAGAGAAAAACCTAATGCCATTATCCCAATGCCCCCTTTGAATCTTTTACTTTCCTTCTTCCCAGAAGAACTCCTGTACAGCTTGGACTTTCCCCTGTTCTCACGTGACCACTTCTGAGTCCAGTGAGCTACAAATTCACTTACTGCTGCCCGAGCAAATGGAAAACAAAAATATTCCAAACTGCCAGAGGTAAGAATTTAACCCACATTGAGGTCTAGCCCCTACCATCAACCAATCACACAAAACAGTTCTTCATGATACCTGCCAGGGATGAGGGAAATGTTCTGGTATCAGAGCAACATGAATGTGTGTGTTTGAGGTGTGCACGTCTGTCTGCTTTTATTTGAAGTGGGGTGGGGGGGTGTCTCATGTGGCCCTGGCTGGCCTTGAACCCCTGATCTTCACCTCCAGGGTGCTGGCATTATGGGCAAGCACCGCCATATGTGGACTCCTCATACGTCAGGAAGACACACCAAGATGTACCAGACAACTTAAATTCAGGTCTGCCATTCACTACATCACTTTGCCACACACTAAGCAGCAATGCCAGGAGAAGCAGGCATTTGTATGCTGTCCCCATCCCCATCACTACAATGGCTGAAGATTTACAAATTCCCTCTTTCATCTTAGAATTTATGCTTAAATTTGCTATTGGAAATAATAACACAGAGCTCATAGATTCATAAATTTGGATGATTTCTTATATTTTTGGTTGTGAGCCTAGCCTTTACCGGCTGAGCCATCCCTCCTCCAGGCCAAATTTGAATGATTGCTACATCATTCTTTACCCAAACATTATGTAAAGGGTGGTAATGTTCTTTTTCCCTTTAGGAAGTCACATTCTCACATGCTGGGCATTTCTGACTCCATTTTGTTTTTTTGTTTGTTTGTTTGTTTTTAAAAAACAAAACTTGTTTAATGAGGTACAAGTTACATTGGGATGCAATCATATACAAGAATGTAGCATGCTGCTAACCAAGCTTTGTAAGGTAAGAATCACAGAGACACTGGATTGTTTGCACTGTTGGAACTTGGCTTTCTTTCTACAGATTAGTGGTTATGCACTGTGTCTTAAGTCAAAAAAGGAGTACTTAATTGTGATATTGAAGGAACACACAGTTAAGACATTTTAAACCACTAAAAAATTATTTTGGAGTTTTACAAAAAATTAAAAAAGCTGATTTTTTGTTTTGTTTTGTTTTGGTTTTTTTCTGTTTTGTTTTTCAAAACAGGGATTCTCTGTGTAGCAGCCCTAGCTGTCCTGGAACTACCTCTGTAGATCAGGCTGGCCTCAACTCACAGAGATCCACCTGCCTCTGTCTCCCGAGTGCTGAGATTAAAGACATGTGTCACCACTGCCCAGCCCAAAACCTGATGGTTTTAAAGAACAAAATTTAAAAGCAGTTTTTTGTAATATTATGGACATTTTAAATTTATATGATTTTATTATAAAGTCTTTGCTACTATGTTATCTTAATAAATATGTAAATAAAAAGGCTAAAAATTAGGACACAGCTAAACATCAAAGACTGACGTATTCCTATCTTATGGTTCAGTAAGAAAATGACCTAAAAAAAAAAAGAAAAGAAAATGACCTTAAGCAATCTGTCAAAGAATTTGGAGCAGTTTCTCAAACTGTGGGTAACAGCCATTTGGGGATTGAAAGACCTTTATTCAGGGGTAGTTTAGGGTCGCCTGAATGTCAGATATTTGCAATGTAATTCATAACAATGGCAAAATTACAGTTGTAAAATAGCAACAAGAGCTATTTGTGTTTGGAAATCAACAAACATGAAAAACTTGTTAAAAAGTCACAACATTGAAAAAGTTGAGAGTCATTGTCTTACAAAATGTCTTTCCTTATCTAAGGTCTATTCAGGCTGATGGAGATTGATTTAAGAATGTATCTCTAATCTTGTTTTTGCTAGCATTGTTAAGATGTAGTTGTTTTGGTAAACTCCACAAATAAAACTCTCATCTTCCTGGACCTAGCAGCCAAAGACTGATATTGTTCTGACACTCTGCCCCCGGCCCCCCCATCAATGTGGAGACCACATGAGCCTGGGATGACTGTCTAGGTAATGGATTATGGACTACTCTCTGTCATTTTAGTGGATACACAGACCATTTGCATGACACTTCCTGCAATAATTTATTCTTCTCAGATCATTGGTGACATTAATGACTAGGTTAACTATAGCTTTGTCAGCTTGGCAATAGCAGGCAACTAGCTCCTTTCCCAGGCTACAACTGCCTTGTTAATTCATTGGTTAATTCAAGTACTAGGTTTCTTGTTTTTTTTTTTTAAAAAAAGGCAGATGGGTTTGCCTTGTTTATGTGTTTCATATTAAAGGATAAATTGGTTTCAGGTATAACTTTCCACTAAAAGAATGTGCTTTGCAATGAGTGTTCTCAATAACAATTAATTGTGTCTGACTCCATTTTGTACCCACAGAGTTTAAAGATCCTCCCCAAACCTAGAGACTTGAACAACAGCACACCAACTCAATATATCTAGGACAAAGGTATTCAAGATCTCAGGTGAGTTTTAAAATGGCTATCCCGCCAAACCTCCTTTTTCAGATTACCGACCTGCACTCTGGACTCACACCCATCCATCTTGTGAGATCCTTCCTAAAAGGAAAAAAAAAAAACCACGTTTAGTATGTAGCACTGTGGAGGAAATTAAAGCAGGCACAGTGTATTTCATATTCACACTTCAATGTTTGTCCTACCAATCCCTCCTCCTGCTCCCAACAGTGTTTGCAGCATCCACCTTGAGGCTTAATTTACCCTGAATTCTCCCACCACCACCTGGTACCAACTTAAAGGGGAAGCCAAAAAAATTCATTAATCAAAACACGTCATGGTCCAATGTAATTAATGATACACAAAGCAGTCAAGAAATGAAAAGATATAAAATTTCAAGCAAAGGCAGCACTCCAGCTTGCACTTCACCAGCCAGACCTCAGGCTTCTCACTCTGCTCTGGCAAGACCTTGCCTTGCTGCAGTCTCCAACCGGACTCATTTAAATACAGCAAGAAAATAGTTTAATTTGCGGCTGCCCTAGCTTTTGTCATACCCCAGCACCCATCTGCAGGAGGAGGGGGTTGGGCAGTCTAGAGTTGCCTCGTGGCCTTTCTTTCAAGAGGGGATGAGAGAGCTGCTGGGAGAGAACCAAGACCACCTTGAACTAGCACGTGTTCTCTGAAAACTGCCCACTAGGGGCAAGGTAAGGCACATCTGCTTACCTTGCTGGTGCATCGCGAGAATGACTGCGCTGGAAAATGGTCTCCAATTGCTCCAGCTGCCGCTGGGTGAACCCAAGGTGGTGGCGGGCCTCCGGAGGCTTTAGGCTCTTCTGGCTCTCCGTACCATCAGCGACCAGCTCCGTTTGCTCTTGCTCCATGCCACTGCCGCTGGTGCCACCATTCTTCTTCCCATCACCCATGGGACCTGGAGCATCAGAACCAAAGGGGCCTTCTCTTCCTCCGTTTAATTCTTCTCCTTTACTATCTTCTCCCACTGCTCCCACTCTAGGCTGGCCCCGTACACCTTTCTTCTCTCTTCCCTCTCCAGCCTGAAAGATCATCTGTGCTTTCACATCTGGAAAAGAGGAAACAGCCAAAGAAAGATCAGGGCATCAGGGTTCAGTGTGCACGAAAAGGTGAGACAAAGCAATGAAGAGGTGTGCACGAAGAGCTGTGCATGGAGGGAGCTGACGGTGGGTGCTGCCGCTCCACTCATTCCCTTCGCCAGGGACACTTGCTTCCCGGTGATCACAAAAACATCAATTCGATACCGGTATTCATGCTGCTCTTCCTGGTCCTCCTTGACTCCCAGGCAGAGTAAGCAGGTGATGGGCCAACTGCAGCCTTGAGACGCCATACTCTGAATATGGTCAATGACGAAGTACGCTTCTGCAGGTGCTGGTGTTCGGGGACCAGAATGAGAGAGCTGAGTTCCTCAACCTGGACGGGCTCTCCTCAGACCCAATTTAGTTTACAATGTATCCAGTCCTAGGCTTGTTGTCTTTGCTTTCTGCTCAGCAGTGGTTCCAGTGGGTTGAGCCTTCGAGGCGCACAGGCAGTGGCAGTTTGGGGGATGTAATGAGCACGGTGTGCCTGCAAGAAGGGCACAGCATGCGGGCATGTGCGTGTGCAAAACCCGAGACGCCAGGTCACAGCTCAGCCGATGACTCTGACTTTGGTAAGATACGCAGCGAGGCATAAAGGTCTCCAGAGGTCACACCGGGTATTTCTTTGCCTCCCTTTAATTCAGAAAGTTCACCAACTCTTTCCTGGCCAGATAGGTCACCAAGACTAGAGCAATCATCTGACCCAACACCTGGAGGCCTAAATTCTGTTCACACACAACGATGGCCACATAGAAAAGTGACTTATCTGTTTTGTTGCATTTTGTTTTGTTGGGTTTTCTAGACAGGGTTTCTCTGTCTAGCCCTGGCTGGCCTGGAACTCGCTCTGTAGGCCAGGCTGGCCTTGAACTCAAAGATGCCTCTGCCTCCTGAGTGCAGGGATTAAAGATGGGCGCCACCACCACCGGGCCTCAAAGTTGGCTCTTTAACGATCCGTTTAAAAACCAGTATTCCCCTGGAGAGAAGGGTGGGCAGATGGTGCCCATCCCTGGCTCGGGCTGCGACCCTTCACCATGCCTCCCCCAGCACATGGGCCTAGAGACTGGATGATTCTCTTTATGTTTCCTCTTTTCCAGCTGGGAATGCAGTAGCGATCTTGCAGTCTAGACAGGAGGATGAGACGATGAACAGCGGGAGCTTGCGCAAGTAGCTGCGGCTTGGGTAGAGGCAGGGAGAAAAGGAAAGGGAAGAAGTAGGGGGGGCATAATCGCTCACTACTGACAACAGAAACCACGAGGACAGTGGTCCCAGCAGTAGGGACCCAAAAACGTAACCACCGGCAAGAGCAGCCAATCCCTGAGGACATAAAGGGTCTTCGGAACACACAGCCTCCCTACCACCATACCAGGTTCACCTAGTCACAGCGGTGGGAGCTGGAGAGTAAGCTCCAAGAAAATCATTACGCACAGCTTGGGGGCACAGTAAGCGGATTGCACTGCCTGGTGCCCAGTTCGCAGGAAGCATGTGCTAGTCCAGCACAGTGTTTAACTCTATACGGGTCCCTCTCCCTCAACCTGAAATAGAAGCATCTGCAGGGCTCCAGGCTGCCCGGCCCCCTCCTCTAGGAGTTCGGAGCCTGGGTCAGAGTGGGCACCTTGTCAGCTGGGAATGAAGGTGCTTTCTTCTGTGTTCTGCTGAATCAAGTTGGAGATTTGAGCTGAGGATGATGTTACACCCTTACAAACCCTGCACTCTGGACATAGAAACAGGAAGTGCTAAAGGCCAGCCTGAGGTACATGAGACCCTGGAAACAAATAAGAAAGCCATCACATGCCTTTGCGAAACTGCACACCTTCCTCTGTGGGAGTCTGTCAGACGCGTTATTGTGTATTGTCCTGGAGCCGACCTAACAGATTTTCTTTCCTGTCTCCGGAAGTACTGTGTTTTGTCCTGGTGGTTTTGTTAGTGGGGAATGGAGTTCCATTTGGGCCGTATCTACCTGTGATGATTTGAAGTACTTTACCATTTCCTTAGGCAGAGGTGATTAACTTGTAGATCCTTACAGTCAAAGGTGGCTAATGTGAAGCTGTAGGAAATTACGAGTTATATAAAAGCTGTTTGGATTAAAAAGAAAAAAAAGCAAGCCAGGGGAGAACATCCGGATGACATCATCAGCTGTGCTACTCAGTGTCATCCTGGGAATGCAGTGATGGAAGCCTTTTTAGATCAGCAGAGCAACACAGCCGGCCCCTGGGGCTCTTTCCCAAGCCACAGGCTGGGATCACAGCTCAGGAAACAAGATAAGAACTCTGTGTTCTCAGATAGGCAATGCTAGCTTGGGAAGCAGGAAGCTGAAGGTTGCTGAGCTGCCTCACTCCTCCCTCAGTTTACCTAGTGCGCTCAGAAGCACTATGAGGGCAGAGTGACTCATATGTCACAAATAAAGGAAACAGCAATGTTCTCACCTACTCTTTTGAGCCATTCCACACGGGTATTTCTGAAGGGCTTCCCGAAGACCTCTGGCCAAACTATTTTAACATCCTTAAAGCTAATCAGAAAAGCAGTATGCAGGGCGTGGGGATCTGGGACAGTATCTCAGAGGTTGAATGCTTGCCTAGGATTTAATTCATTAGGCCTTGGGTTCAATCACAAGCAGTACACAGACACACATATCACAACCCACCACATGCTTGTGCACACACATGCACAATCAGGGGCTACTGAGTACTGGCCTTATTGCTCCCTCAGAACAGGATGTCTACAGCAAGCAAAAACTGGCTGGGAGAAGGGATCTGAAGGGTAGAACAAACCGACTCAAGCACATTTCTTCTGCAGGTTTCTTTATTCCTCGGGCCAGGAAGAAAAAAAGGAACGTTCTCCACAAGGCTTTCAGGTTATATAGACGTACAGACAAATTAGCAATTCCACAGGCGGTGACAACAGCATCAGACACGCATATCAGAGTCACAGAGGCAGGTAAGGGAGGGCCTCTTACATCTCAGAGCGGGGGTGTGGCTGTGAAGCTCCCGGCAGATATCAGGAGGATTAGGTAAGAATGGGACTTTAAATTATGACAGAATTCTAAGAAGACGTTCTTGTGCACTAACTACAGTTTTTAACTGTAACTAGGAGTTTATGGTTGATAATTGTAGGAAAACGCAGCAGCGCTGCTGTGCTTTCTAAGCATTTCCACTTCCCTGGCTGCTGGGAAGACACCTTCGGTACCCGTAGCAACCTGTGGGCCTGGGAGGAAGGCAAGATGCTTGATTTGTACCTAGCTGCCTGAGAAAAAAAAAAAACTCTTTGGAGACTTTGCTTTCAGCTCCAGCAAGGTGTCTGCCAGTACCCAGTGAGCATTTCTTTCCCTAAGGTTGGGTTAGTGACTCAAGCCTTTTTCATGTATCTCTAGGGGTAAAGGCAGAAACAGTTAATTTTCCTGGGCTATGATCTTATGTTAATTGAAACCAAGGTGAAGGGTAAATACAGACTATTAGTAGCTTGTTGGGTTAGAGCAAAAGGCTAGTAGATTACACCACCTTCCTGAGTCTGCTGCTAGAGAATTCAGGGCCACCCGGACGCCTTTGTCAGTAGAGCAGACATACTGTCTCTCCTGTTCAGTGCCTCCAGTTTGGGGCTCCTTTCTTGTCAATGAGTCCTGTCAATAAGGGTAATTGTGGGGACTAACTTAGCAGATTTGACTATTAGAACAAAGGTTTGGCTGAGTGAATGCTTTCACACCAGGGCTTCAAGGTGTGAGAGAGGGGATCCAGGTGCCCACACAGGAAGAAATGATCTCAACAAATGATTTACGTACTGCTGGGATATTATAGAAGGGAGAAACATCATGATTCCACAAGATTTCTACAGAATTGACAGTAACTTATCCAAAAGACAGGTGCGCCCAGAAGTCTGCAAACTGGGATCTCCACCAGATCACATTCCCGAGGATTTGTCTCTTGGTCTGCCAGCTGTGCTTTTGCTGTGCAGACTTGTGGGCTTGTGCCAATGCACCATAACCCACACACCACACCACACACACACACACACACACACACACACACACACACACACACACGAGTACTGAAGTCAAGGGCCTAAGGCCAGCCCATACCACATTTATCTCCCTGAGGTATCGGTTATGTTTTCCACTGCGACCACTGCGAACCTGGGACCTTCTGAACATGCGTACACCATTGTCCTGAATTTTTCAGACAACATACTTACAAAGGAAAAAGATGCCAATTAGTAGCATAAGAGAGCGAAAGAAGTATCATGCAGGAAGAGGCAGCCTTTGGGAAAGCCCAAATGGATGATCTTATGGGAAACTCATCAAGTAGGATAGTGAGGGGACGGAATAGTTTGGCAGGTCTTACTTGTATTTGGAGAGTAGGCACCTCTCCACATCAATGACCTGAAGCAATTCATTAGCTACAGCTGAATCCTTTCCTGAAAGAAAGCAGTACAATTTTTAGGAACCAGATGCAGCAGCCAGGAGGCCCAAAGGTACAAAGAGGCCAGGTTTGTGCCTTTGATTGAATTGTATAGGGAAGTTGGCCAGTCCCCTGTGCTGGAGAGTTCAGTAGGAGGTGGGATATTCCAGCCAGGAGGACCCTGTAACGGGTAGGGACTGAAGGATGCAGGGAGAATCTGGCTGCCATTCTCCATTTTCACGTGTTCAATGGGCATCTCAGCCTTTTGTTCCAGGTTTGGAACTGAACAAAACTAGTAAAATTGAATGAGACAAAATACTAAGTCTATTCTAAGCCTTGAACACAGTTGATAACAACTGAGGGTTTTCTGAAAGACTATGTATCATAGTTAGCTTCAGCTGTCAACTTCCACACCTAGGAAGACGGATTCTCCACTGGGGAGTTGCCTCCATCATATTGGCCTGCTGGCAGTCTGTAGGTGTTGGGTCCCTTGAGGACAAGCCTTTGCACCCCCACTTGATCTGTTTTGCACTCTTGTGGGTGGTTGAAAACAGGAACAATCTGGTGTTTTCAGCAATGTTTCCTACCCCTAAGCCATGTAAGTTGCAGTGAGAACTTTCTGCTTTTCCTGGCTCGACCTCCCCTGCTGAGGGCTATATATACTGTGTGAGAAAGTGGAATAAAGGCTTGTCTGCAGAACCTGAAGTTGTGCTGTGTGTTAATCCTGACGTCCCTTGCTCAGAAGAGCTACAGTTGCCGTGCTGGCGCGGCATGTAGGGGCATTTTTCTGGCTGGTAATTGATGTGGGAGGGTCCAGTCCACCATGGAAAGTACCATTCCTAGGCAGGTGAGCCTGAATTCTATAAGAAAGGTAGATGATAGGTGGAGACATGTTGGACAGGGTATGGAGCAGATGGAAGAAAAATAGACCTGAATAGAATCGTATTTCATTGTGTACATGTATGAAATTGTCAAGAATAAAGGAACTTTAAAAAATGAAAGTGTCGCCACGCTTAGTTGTCAGGAAAATATGCATTAAAGCTACTTTAATATTTCATCTTATCCCCATCTGAATGGCTAAGATTAAGAAAAAACAGCAAAGGAGGATGTGGGAAATGAGGGATCCCAATGCACTGTTGGTGGAAATGCAAATTGGTGCAGCCCCTGTAGAATCGGTGTGCCCACTGTTCACAAAACTAGAAATTGGTCTCCCATACAACCTAGCTACACCACTCCTGGGCATGTAGCCAAAGAACTCCATTGCCCACCACAGATAGGTGCACATAAGCATTCATGGCTGTTCCATTAGCAATGATTACAGTGGAAGCCGCATAGGTGACCATCAACTGATGAATGGACGCTGAAAATCTACTACATATACACAGTGATATTTTATTCAATTGTAAAGAAAAAATGAAATTTGCAAGTAAATGAACGGATCTTGAAAACATGGTGGATATCCCTTAGCCAGAAAGATCGGGGGGGGGGCACTAGCTGAACATGAACCAGAGAGCAGGCTAGGCAGTAGCAACATTCTCCCACAGTCTCTACTCCACCTCTTGCCTTGTTCTCCCTTGATGGTGTGCTATATGTAACCAGGAAAGCAAATGAACCCCTTCTTCCCAGTTAACTTTTGGTCAATGATTTAGCACAGCACCAGGAAAGCAAACACTGGGTGTACCTTATCTTTCCTATGGGGATTTTCAGGGATGTCTTTGCAGTGCTGGAGGTGAAACCCAAGGCCTCCCACATATAGACACCTGAGATACACCCTTAATCCCTCATGCTATTAGAGTCATAAGAAAGGAGTGTTTCTGTACAATCTTAAATCTCAGTGGTTGATGGTGCAGTAATTATGGAAACCATTGTGGAGTCTTCTCAAAAAAGCTGAAATGAAAATGACAACATGACCAAGCAATACCATTCCTGGCATATATCTCAAGAACTCTATATTCTATCAAAGGGATAGTTACACATCCTTGTATATTGTTTCCCTATTTACAACAGCAAGGAAATAAAATAGGTTTAGATGTCCACCAACCAATGCATAAATAATGAAAATGTGATATATTCTTACAAAATGAACTTTCATTCTGGTGTTTAAATTACAAAATTTTTAGGAAAATGGATGAAACTGAAAAATATATTAAGCAACATAGGCTTAGAAAGACAAACATTGATCTCTCTCATAGATCTAATTTTTCTATATCTATGTTTATGCAGAAGAGAGTATATATAGAGATCAGAGAACTAGAAAGGATCTATGAGAGAAGAAAAAAGTGACCTTCAAGGAGGAGAGGGGTGTAATCAAACACCTGTGATTTGGAAAGAGAAGGGAATTGCTGGGAGTGGAAGGGTTCAGGCAGGGATGAGGAGCAGGGATATGGGGTCAAGAAGGACAAAGGGGAAGGGTCAACCAAAACTAAGCATTATGGAAATGCCAGCTAGGCATGGTGGTGAACTCCTTTAATCCCCAGCACTCGGGAGACAGAAACAGGCAGACATCTATAAGTTCAAGGCTAGCCTGGACTACACAATGAGTTCCTGGCTAGCCAAAGCTACATACTGAGATTCTGTCTCACGAAAGAAAAGGGGGAGGGAGGGAGGGAGAAGAAAGGAAATGGAAAGAAAAGAAAAGGAGATGAAGGGGCTTAGCCCCTCATTTCAGACCTTTAACCCTAATCCCACACACAAATCTTCTTTGAGGCTGGAGAGATGGCTAAGTGGTTAAGAGCACTTGCTGCTCTTCCAGAGGACGCGAGTTCAGTTCCCAACCTCCACATGGTGGCTAACAAATATCTGTAACTTCAATTTCAGAGGACCCAATGGCTTCTCCTGACCTCTGTGGGCACACACATTCTACACAGATCCTTGCAGGGAAAACACCCATGTGTATAAAATAAAAAAATGAAGCTTAAAAAAGTAAATGTCTTGAGGGGGGTGAAAGTGCCTGCTAAGCAAGCTTGAGAAACTGAATTCAGATCCTCAGCACCCACATAAAATCAGGGCATAGCAGCAATAGGTATAACTTCAGAACTGGGGGTGACAGACACTGGTAGATTCCAGGGGTTCAACCTTAATACTGTCTCAAAACCTAAGGTGGAGATAATGGAGAAAGAGGCCTGAAGTCAACTACTGACCTCTACACATGCACACAGAGGCATGCGTGCGCACACACACACACTCACAAGACACTAAATTAAAATGTAAAACAAAAATATTTAAAGCTGAAGTATGAAACTGATGATAGAATTGAAGTATTTGTACTGAAAAAAAAGGCGAGAGGAGCTGCTGGTGGATTTAACCACCCCTAAGCCACCTCAGAAATGTGTGCTGACTGATGTTGCCAAAGAAATGTCTAGACTCCCACTCCAGGAAGAGGAGAAACAGTCTTTTCTTAATTATTTAAAATGTAAGAATTCTTGCCAGTCTCTCCCTTGATAAGAATCCATACCCAGTAGCCGGGCAGTGGTGGCACACACCTATAATCCCAGCACTTGGGAGGCAGAGGCAGGCAGATCTCTGTGAGTTCGAGGCCAGCCTGGTCTACAGAGTGAGTTCCAGGACAGCCAGACAAGGCTGTTACATAGAGAACCCTGTCTTGAAAAAGAAAACCTATTACCTGGACATAATGCCAAAGAAAGAAAAGCAATGTGTAGAGCTTGTAGATTTTTCCTGCCCACACGAAAGCCTTGCATGAAAGAAGTGGGCACACCTCCTGATCACCCAGGCAAACTGCTCAATCAAGGTTTCAAATAGAATTTAAAGAAGGGAATGAAACTGCCAATAAATTGGAAAGGGACTCTTGTAAGAACCCCAACTCGATTGTGTTTGTGCCTTCCAACTCTAGAAAGCCGGGGCCCACAGCCTCTGGGGTATGGCGCTGCCTTATGGTGGAACTTAGCTAACTTTCTTTTACTACAAAGGGCATGCCAGGTGGTGGTGGCGCACGCCTTTAATCCCAGTACTCTGGAGTCAGAGGCAGACGGATCTCTGTGAGTTTGAGGTCAGTCTGTTCTACAAGAGCTAGTTCCAGGACAGGCTCTGAAGCTGCAGAGACTGTCTCGAGAAACCAAACAAATAAATAAATATAAATAAAAAATAAAATAAAAATAAAAAATAACAAAGGGCGCCACCTTGTGGTGTATGCACTCATGCATGGATGTGCACACACACACACATACACACACACACATACACACACACACACACACACACACACACACACATACACACATACACTCACTCACTGTATATGACCTGGCATTTTCATAAGGCTTTGATCAAATATTCAAATCTTGTGGCGATTCTAGCCTGGAAAATGTCTTAAGTGATCGACCTGGTTTGCTCTCTGATGCTGTGATAAAACACAGACCAAAAGCAAGTTGGTGGAGGAAAGGGATTACTTACTTGGCTTACAGGTTACAGTCCATCCTCTGGGGGAGCTAAGATAGGAAAGTGGAGGCAGGAGCTGTTGCAGAAGCCATGGATGAGTGCTGCTTCCTGGTTTGTTCATTGAAGCTTGCTTGGCTTTTTTTTTTTTTAAAAAAAAAAAAACTCTTTCAATACATGGCTTCTCCTTGAATCTGGGAACATTTACCTAGGCATGGTATCCATCCCTACCTGCTACAGTGAGCTGGGCCCTCCCACATCAGTCACTAATTAAGAAAATGTCCCCATTGACATGCCTACATGTCAGTCTGATGGAGGCAATTTCTCTGTTGAGGTTCCCTCTTTCCAGGTGACTTTGGGTTGACAGGGGGCTTCGAGACAAGATTTCTCCGTGTAGCCCTGGCTGTCCTGGAACTCACTATGTAAACCAGTGTGGCCTCAAACTCACAGAAATCCGCCTGCCTCCGACTCCTGTAACATGAGGGCCTGCTTGTTGGGGTTTCTGTCCTGCCCAGTTCCCACAGCCAGTAAATCCAAAAGAAAATCACACAGAGGTCCACATAAGTTATAAACTAATTGGCCCATTAGCTCAGGCTTCTTATAACTTATATTGCCCATTATTAGCCTATTATTATTATCTGTGTTAGCCACATGGCTCAGTACCTTTTTCAGTGGGGCAAGTCACATCCTGCTTTTTTGGTGTCTGGACAGGACTCCAGAAAGAGCTTCCTTCTTCCCACAATACTCCTGTTCTTATTGCCCTGCCTCTACTTCCTGTCTGATTGTCCTGCCTCTACTTCCTGCCTGGCTACTGGCCAATCAGCGATTATTTAAAACATAATTGACAGAATACAGAATTGTCCCACACCATCCCCCTCTTTTTTTTTTTAAGAAAACAAGAACATCCATAGTCCATTTATTGGGAATGTGGGCAGAGTATTCCAGGCTACTTCCAGCTTGTTGAGGGGCACTGATAATCTTATGGGGGCCTAAAGAAAATTTAGAGTTATGATCAAGTCCTGACTGGAGTATCCTGTGAGTCTTGATCATCTTAGGCAGCAGTCTTGAATCTGTTCTGGATGTAGAACTCAGACATCTGGCCATCTGTTCCTACCAGAGATCTCTCAGGTGGTCTTCCTTGATCAAACCTGATTTTTCTTAACTCAGGATGAATCCACAGCCTCTCATTTCCTGTGGAAACAAAAGCAAAATCTCTTCTCCAAAGTAACATACCTTTTGACTTCAATTTTGAAATCAAGGTATTTCCAAAATACCTATCTTGGATTAATTTAGCTGCATTTATAAGCAATACCTTTTAGCAGCTGTTGCTCCTTCCTCAGCATTCAAAAAATTCAAAGAGAGCACAATAAAATACAGTATCAAGATTCTATGTGTATTTTTCATCTTTACAAGGCTTCATTTTAACCCCTATTTCTTTTATTTTTACTTTTAACTTTTGGCTTTTTGAGTCAGGTTCTCTGTATATCTTTGTCCTGGAATTCCCTCTGTAAACCAGGCTATGCTTGAACTCACAGAGATCGCCTGTCTCTGCCTCCCCAGTGCTGGGATTAAAGGTATGTGCTACTGCACCTGGAACTCACAGAGATCTGTCTGTCTCTACCTCCCAAGCATTGGGATTAAAGGTTTGTGCTACCACACCTTGAAGTCACAGAGGTCAGTCTACCTCTGCCTCCCAAGTGCTGGGATTAAAGGTGTGTAGCACAACACCCAACTACTCTCTTTCTTTTTTATTTTAAGGACTTTAACTTTTTTCTTTTTTCTCCCAAGGCTGCATATATTTTTTAACATACTGAAAACCAATTATGAGGTTTTCATTGTCTTTGAATCTATCTTTACTGTATATCTCTTTTTTTCTGACCATGTGAGTCTTTAATTTGCTAAACAATATGGAGAGGATTAAAGCTGTGGCTTTGACGGCTGGATCCAGTCCATTCCTTAGCTTTCTATGATTCCAGCCTCATGTCAGAGGTACCAGCTGTAGCCATGTTTATTGGCACAACGCTATGACATTTCAAGATCTTGGCCAGCAAGCAAGATGGAGCAATGTGCTCACAAACCAGACTCAAATGATCCATAGTTGGACCTCCTGCCTGAAAGAGTCAGAGTTTGTCCTGGCAGGATGGCTGGCATTTTAAAACAGCGCAGCTTTTTCCCTGCTAAGGCTGAAAACCAAAAAGCATGCAGTCAGCTTTTCATCAACACTATTTAAGTGTTCATGGCAAGACCTCTTAAAAGAGCTGCAAAGTTTTGCAGCTAAAGCTAAGTCAGGAAGCCTTTCTTAGATGAGAGTGCTTGCTTGCCTCTAGCAGGCAGAGCAGACCCAAGAAATTGCTGCTACCAAGAAATTATGTGTAATGCTGTCATTTTGTTCTAGAATTACTTCCCAAGCTGTCTCAGGCTTTATGTGAATGCAGTTGCCCCACGTTGGGTGCCATTCTGTAACATGAAGGGCCTGCTTTGTTGGGGTTTCTGTCCTGCCCAGTTCCCACAGCCGGCAAGTCCTAAAGAAAATCACACAGAGTCTATATTAATGATAAACTGGCCCATTAGCTCAGGCTTCATATTAGCTCTTATAACTTATATTAACCCATTATTCTTATCTATATTAGCCACATGGCTTAGTACCCTTTTCAGCGGGGCAGGTCACATCCTGCTTCTTCCCAGGTCTGGGTAGGACTGTGGAAAGAGCTTCCTTATTCCCAGAATACTCCTGTTCTCATTGCCCCACCTCTACTTCCTGTCTGGTTGTCCCTCCTATACATCCTGCCTGGCTAATGGCCAATCACCGTTCATTTAAAACATAATTGACAAAATATAGACTTGTCCCACACCACAGGGCTACCCTTTTGTGAGGGGCAGGGCCAGTTCTCTCACTCTCATAACCCAGGGCCTGCTCTTTCTCATAGCAAGGGCCGGGGTCGGGGGCCATGGCATCTTTCCCTCACCTATGCCACCAAAAGGCAGACAAAGGGGGACAGGGTGAGATCTGTGGCTCCCACACTCTCAGGGTTGCCTCACCTGCGTCCCTGTCAACAGGGATGACTCTAGCATGCTGTCTTTGTATATTTCTCTTATAAGTCACATTTGAAATAGGCTTTCTGCTGGCTGCATATATGTTAGCTATGTGCTCTAGGTCCCGAGAACAAACATCACCCCAAGCCTCTGTCTGCATCCTTAACTGAAGGATGCAGCTCTTGCTTCTCTTGGGAGCATTGGCCTGTGCTTGCAGGGTGGGAAGTTAGGGGCAGAGCACAGCAGGAGGTACAAGCGGCTGGGTCTTCAGCTGGAACCTCCTGCTCACTCCTGCTTCATCTGGAAAGCCCCATTCTTCTCTCTCCAAACCCCATTCTTCTCTCTCCAAATGGCACTCTGTCTAAAAAAAGACAACCATTTCTTTTCTACCAATAGTGTTCTTTCTATTGACAGTAAACAAGTGAGCAAGGGGCCTGAGTTAATTTTTAAATTTCACTAATGAGGTTTTTGTCTTATTATGCAATCTATCTGGAGAATATTCCCTGTATGTTTGAAAAAATGAGTATATTACTTCTTGTGGTTAGAATTTTCAGTTTACCTTTTAGGCTTTAATATAGTGAGTTCACATTGCCTTAGGATGCACTATTTTTAATATATGTTATTGAAAATGATATATTGAAATCTATATTGTTTTAGAACTGTCCATGTCTCACTTCATATTATTATTCCAGATGAGCTTTTCTAAAATTTTTTTTTTGGCACAGAATTTCATGTCGTCTCACTAGTTCCAGAATTCCCTGTACCTTAGGATAACCTTGTTCTGGTCCTCTTCTACCCCTCTCCCATTTTCTTTGATAATAACATTGCTACCAACACCCCTGCTAACTTTTTGAATTATTGGTTATATAAGATACAGAATTATCCATTGACAGGGTTTTCAATTTTATCTTCAGTGCCTTAAATATGTTGTCCAAGGTACTTTATGACCTCCACGTTTTCTGAGGGCACTATTCATTATATTGATATGCCATTGGATGTGATGCTACTTCTCTGTTGCTGTTGTCAAGAACACGTGAGCCTCCATGTAAATATCAAGCTTACTGTGTTTTAAGGAACTTAGGCATTCTTGCATGACTAGTAATTTATCCCTTTATCCTATCGTTTCTATATCCTAGCCCCTGCTTTTCTTTAGAAAGAGATCTTTGAATTTAACTCTCTAGTTTATTTTTTTATTTGCTTCGGATAATGCTCTTGTACATTGTAAAGACTTGTCACTCGTATTAGTTGAGCAAAACACTGATCGGCCAGTAGTCATGCAGGAAGTATAGGCTAGGCAACCAGACCAAGAGAATTCTGAGAAGAGGAAAGGCAGAGAGTGAGTCACCAGTCAGATGCAGAGGAAGCAAGATGAGAATGCCTCACTAAGTTAGGCACCAAGCCACATGACTAAACCTAGATAAGAATTATGGGTTAATTTAAGTTGTAAGAGCTAGTTAGTTATAAGCCTGAGCTAATAGGCCAACCAGTTTATAATTAATAAAAGTCTCTGTGTGTTTGTTAGGAACTGAGTGGCTGAGCAACCAGGCAGAACAGAAAATTCTGTCTACATTGCCTATCACCAATAACAACTTGTAACCAACCCTCCTTAAATGACAATAAACATCCATAACACACATTTAGGAAGGTGAGTGTACTTCTATAGAATATTTCCTGTTGTTTGGGGGCTCTAACATCTTTGTGGAAACCTTGAAAAAATCAGGATAATTGTTAGCAATTATCTTTATCAGGATAATTGCTATCAAAAGTCGGCTGGACTAATCTGTGAGGCTGAATCATCTCAGTCAGCAGCCTGAAAGCTGGTGTGGATGCTGGATCCCCTGGGGCATCATTTTCATTGGTATCTGGTCCACTTTCTCTGAAAATATATAAACTTGTAAAGGTAACATACAAATCTGTATTAGTAGAAGTATAGATTGTGCTTTGTACACGAGTCAGTTAAAGATGACATTTTGTTATGTGTTTAAACAGGTAAAATATACACCACGTGTCTTGTAGTTCTTCTAGGTTTCTTTCTTTATGCTTTTAGCCAGGATTTCCAGAGGGTCTTCCTCAATCAAACCTGATTTTCTTTAACCTGCAATGAATCCATAGCCTCTCATTTCCTGTGGAAATAAAAGCATAACCTCTTCCCCCAAATAACATATTTTGAAGTTATTTCTAAAATAACTTGGTTGAATCTAGAAGTTTTAAAATCGAGTTTCTCTTAGCAGTCAAAAATTCAAAGACAATACAAAAACATACAAGATCCAGATTCTCTGTGTTTTTCATCTTTATGTAGTTTATTATATTTTTTCTTACTCTATTCCGTTTTAAGGACTTTATCTAACTTTTTTCTCTCCCAAACCTATATGTTTTTAAATACACTGTAACCTGTTTAGGGGTTTATTCCTGTCTGAATCTGTCTTAACTGCATATCTGTAGCGCTTTCTGTCTGCATGAGCAAACCCCCCAAATCTTCCATGCAGCATGTAGTTTAAGCCCATAGGCGGCAGCTGAGAGATGCCTCTCTGTACTGGGGCCCATGTGAGAGACTGCAGGAACCCGCCATGTGGCTTAGCTCATGGTGTACTGGCAGCTGCCAGGAGATATGTTTTTGTACCACCGCAGGCATGAGAAACACGAGACTAAGAACCCGAGTTTAGTTCTGTTTTTGTGTGTTGTGAACCCTTTTTCTTTTTAAAAACAAAACAAAACTTTTTCAGGTCTTCTGTGGATCCACACTGGATGGTGGGTACCATTTCTAGGCAGAAGTTTCTGTCCTGTCAGCCAGCTCCTGAATAACCAACAGCTACTTCCCAAATAACTGACTTGGAGACTTAATAAAAATTTTAATTGCTCAGCTGATAGCTCAGGCTTTTTATGACCTAACTCTGAAATTGAAATTAACCCATAGTTTGTATCCATGCTTTGCCACATGACTCATGGCTTGTATCCCATTTTCTACGCATCCTGTTTTCCCCATTAGCTGGATGGCATTCTTCGGACTCCACCCCGTCTTCCTTCAAGCATACTCAGTTTGGCTGTCCCACGTATAATTTTTGCCTGGCTACCAGTCAATGAGCATTTTATTAAAACAATTTGAGTGACAAATATTTATAGTGTACAAAGGGAGTATTTCACATCAGTGAACCTCGAACACACAGTTGCAGTTAGGATGGCTGGCCAGAAAGCCCTCTGCACCTACCTTTCTCACAGAAACCAGGTTTAACTGTTTGCCGCTATGCTTAGCTTTTACATCTATGTTGGAGGTCAAAATTAGATCTTTATGCTTACCTGGCAGCCATTTTCACTACTCAGCCCTCTCCCAGCCCTACTTTTCAAAACTGAGATGGAGACCTCGTGTAGTGCAGTATGGACTTGAGCTTGCTGTGCAGCCAAGGATGACCAGGACATTCTGACTCACATACAATCTACTTCTCAAGTGCTGTGACTACAGACCTCAGCCACTGTCTCCAGCTCTTATTGTTTCTGCTGATACTTTCCCCATAAATGTGACCCATTGTCTGTTTTATTGCCTGACAACTTTCTTTCCTTTTCATTACAATATTTCATTTAAAAATTAAAATATAATTCCACTGCTTCCTCTTTCATTTCTTCCCTCCAACCGTCCCATACGTTCCCCACATCTCACTCCCTTTCAAAATTTTGGCCCCTTCTGTGATAATTTTGTGGATATACAGACAGACAGACAAACACATACATATATATGAATATAATAGTATATATATATGATTTCACGGCTGACTAACTGATATTGGATAACCAGTTAGGGAGCTCATCTGTGGTGAAGACTAATCTTCTTCCTCCCAGCATTCCTCAGTCCTCTGTAGTTCTTTGTCTAGGGCCAGACCCTGTGAGGTTTCCTCCTTACATCTTGGCGACTGTATTGGTGTTGTCTTGTTCAGGTCTGCCTGACAATTTTCATGAAGATTGCATGTTGTTATATGACTAAGAGTGTGTCCCACCCATGAAATTAGGAATAAGTACGTCTAATTACATGCCATTTGAACATGAAACAGAAACACTGTAACCTGGGCTAAGGAAGACACCACAGGAGAACTGTATGTGACCACCCGGGGAAATCTGTAGCTGTGACTAGGGAGTGACAGGGCAGCTCGGCACACCTTCTCATTGTACAGCCAGCACTCGGGGCCCGAGGCCTCCTCCAGTGTGCAGTCACAGTGTCACTGATTCGTGTAGCCTTGTTGTAGATGTCCGTGGGCTCATATCGCATGGTCAGTGCCTAACAGGGACATGCTTCAGAGAACTCCTTGAAGGAAAGCAGCTCAGGATTCCTGAATGGAAGGGAGATTTTCTATAGCTGCCCCCATTGCTCTGAGATAGTGTGTTCTTGTTATCTGAGTGTCCTGTACACCTTGTGCTTGAATGTCCTCAGCCCTGTGTTCTCCCTTCCTTCCTTCCAAATGTGAAGCCTCCCATCATATAGAGCTTTGAGCAGGAGCCGATGAAGAGAAGCCCACGCTTATGTAAGCTGAGTCTGGAGAAGTCGCACCTGCAGCAGATGGAGAGGTGAAGAGGAAAAGTTTGCAGACAAGAGGAGGTCCTCCGCACCATCAACACCAAGAAAAGTCACATCTGCATGGTCTACTTAAATGCCATTCCCTTGGTAACACAGACACAAACCTTAGCCATCTCAGAAGGCACTTGAAACAGATATTGAGAAGTCAGCTGTTTATTGTAAACACAGGGCTGAGAGGACAAGGGTGTAATGACAGAATATTGGTGGCAACAAAATGTAAGACCTATGACAGAACTGGCTCTTGGCACATGCCACTTATGGCCACTAAAGTTCCACACAGAAATGGGAGTGGGATAGGGAAAACAGTTAGGAAGAGCCTAGTTACCATATCATTGCCTGTGCCCTGTGAACCCTGTGAGTAGTTTCTGTCAGAGTCCAGGGCCAGAATGAAATCCTGAGTATGGAGGGGCACGGATCATCTGTATTGGGAAAAAGCACTCTTTCTTCCTAGGGTGTTGCCTTGTCTTTCCTGAAGCCTTGCAGTCCTCTATGGTAAGAGTGGGGTGAGGACAGTATGAAGGGTGACAAACAAGAACATGTGTGTCAGTGCAACCCTACAGCATTTCCTTGATAACTTGGACATGCATCTTAACAATCTCAGAAGACACACAAGACAAATACAGTGGGAATTCTCTTCTTTATTGCAAACAGAAGCTCTGAGGAGATGAGCATGTATTAGCGGGGTTTGGGCAGCAGCCAAATCTCATGAGCATCTGGCACCTGGTGAGAGTGGCACTCTAGGGCTCCGCACAATCTTCAGAGAAAGAGGTTATGGGAAAGCCGGAGGAGAACCTCTGAGTGCTCACAGCCTCTTATATCTTCTGTATTGTTCTCTCCTCTTCCTAAACCATCTCTACAGTGGTTGGGGGAAAAGGAAAAGGTTCAGTGTAGTAAACCATTAGGACCATAATTGAAGTACTTAAAAAACAGCAGGAATCTGAAGAATTATATCCTCTACTAATGAAGACTTTGTCCTTTCCTAGTTGTAGTAACCAGTAGTTGCCAGTTGGATATAGGTCAGATGCCACACTTTGAATCCCATAGCTGGCACCATTATTAAAGCCAAGAACCTGTGCCCAGATATATCATGTCCTAAGGGAGAACGTATGACTATTAACACTGCTAAATCAGAATAATATTAAAATGACTTCTAATGACTTATAGTTCTATCCATAGATTAGTGAATTTTCAGCCCTCATTAGAGAAACTTTTATTTTCGGTAGATGGTGATCAACACAGAGACCTACAAGTGGCTAATAGGCAGAGAAAATAAGAGTTTGGAGAATTCTCATCCGCAAATAGAACATATATGCCCCACGCCTCCCTCCCAAGGCTCAGATATCATTTTGGGAGAGAGGGCAGAAAAAGCGTAAGAGCCAGAGGCTGTGCATGACCACAAGGAAACTGTTTCCTTGGAACATCAGGGTGTGTGTGTGTGTGTGTGTGTGTGTGTGTGTGTGTGTGTGTGTGTGTGTGTGCGTGTGTACATGGTCTGGGACAGTGGTCTATATTCCGTCAGTTATATTTTTAAAAAAACGTTGATTAGCCAGGCAGGAAGTATAGGTGGGACAACCAGACAGGAAATAAAGTTGGACTACAGGAACAGGAGGATTCTGGGAAGAAGGATGCCCGTTCCTCTGCAATCTTTTACCCAACTGCAGAGGAAGCAAGATGTGACTGCCTCGCTGAAAAAGATACCGAGGCATGTGGCTAACATATACTAGAATAATGGGATATAAGTTATGAGAGTTATATAAGTTATAATATATAATATAAGTTATAAGAGGTAATAAGCAGTCTGTGCTACTAGGCCAATCAGTTTATAACTAATGTAGACTGCTGTGTGATTTCTTTGGGACTTAACGACTGCGGGAACTGGGCATGACAGAAAACCTCAGACAACATATACATACATACATACACACATACATACATACATACATACACAAATACATACATGTATTTATAGTGTTAGATATTCATATATGCATATCTAACAGTATGTGGGCAGCACAAATTGGTCTGGATTAATTCTAAAAACAGGGTACACAAAGTTGGGTGGGTGGAGGAAGAATTGGGGAGGACAAATATGATCAAAACACGTATGAAATTTTCAGAGACAAATAACAAATTTTAAAAACCCAGTAGGAGTAGGTAATTTGACTAGATGTTTTCTTGATTTCCATAAGATAAGTTTTCATTAGTTATATGAGTTCAGCCTGTGAATTACCAGCAATTCCCCCTGTAAGGATAGAATTTATGATTAGTTTTTAAAATTAGTGTCAAGGATCCCCTAGCTACACTTATTTGAGTAATTCATATGTCACAACCACGTTATGACTTCCCAGAGAAATGCTTTTTAAAGAATACCAGCCTTTCTGGGGAGTGGCGTATGCCTTTAATCCCAGCACAGGAGGCAGAGGCAGGCAGAGCTTTGTGAGTTTGAGGCCAGCCTGGTCAACAGAGTGAGTTACAGGACAGGCTCCAAAGCTACACAGGGAAAACCTGTCTGTAACTCCCCCACAAAAAAAACTACTGGTCATTTTGTTTTATTATCAACCACCATTAGCAGACATAAAAACATACTATGTCCCTAATAAGCAATTTCAAAAAATTAATATGGACAGCAGAAAAAAAAACTCAAAAGAAATGCTCCTAACCCCCAAAAGAAGTCAGTCTTACAATGCATGTGTATATCCTACATATCTATCTGTCATTCATAGAACTATCTTATATATCATGGGTACACATTTTCTAAGCTAAAATGCATACATTAATAATGCAGCAACAATGTGTACACACTGTAAGACTGATACTGTTTTGGGGGGGTTAGGAGCATTTCTTTTGTGGTTTTTGCTATTCATATTAGTGTTTTTTGAAATTGATTATTAGGGACGTGGAGTATAGAGGATTTGAGTTTAGTTCCTAACACCCATTTGGGCTGCTCATACACACGTGTAATTCCAGCTCCATGAAATCTATGCCCTCTCCTGGCTCCCTTGGGAGTGCACACACATACATGTGCGCGCACGTGCACACAGACACACGCACACACACAGACAATTTGGAGATAAATATTTAAAAAGTCAACATGGCAAATTAAAAACGCAACTCAATCTGACTCAGAGGAGCAACAGGAGCTGCAGATCAAGTAAGATCTAGAATGTCTTTCCTACCAAATGGCTGTTCCGTGCTTACTGACCTGCACCATGGCTTCAGTCACACCCATGCAAGCTGCCAGTCGTTTCCTGGGGGTAAAAATGGAAGACATTCAGTATTTGGAATTATGGATATGTGAAATTAAATATGAGAAGGATATTTTATATGTGTTTCGAAACGTTTGTCTCATTCCCTACCTTCTCTGATATTCACTTTGAGAATTTTGAGACTTTTAGAACAAATTATTGTATTACCATTAGTGGATATGCAAACCAAAGTGTATCTCTAATAAGAAATTTGAGAGCCACTAACACTGCCTAGTAAAATCCTCGAAACAAGTGCTCCTAACTCTAGGTATAGTCATCCAGAGACTTAAAACAACAACATCAAAAACTAAACCCAACACAAAACAAGGCAAAAACTACAAAACAAATGTACATAGGGAAAACCCAGGTGACGTGTTTTGTCAGGATAGAAGGAAGTTCAAATAAAGATTAATGGAAGCATACCAAAATTTTTAATATTCAAGCAATACCCGAGGAACTCCAACCTGCTGATCATTGAAAAGATGAAATATCACACTTATTTCTGCTCCCCTCCCTTCTTCCCTTTTCCCCTTCTCCCCTCTCCCGGATAACCTTGCACTCTGTAGCTGAGGCTGGCCCTGAAATCACCCTTGCACTCATCACTGTAGCAAAATGGCTCAGACGAATAGGTGCTTGCCTGCATGCCTGAGTTCAACACCGGGGACACATGTGATAGGGGATGAGAAACAATTGTTGAAAGTTGTCGTCTGTTCCCCATAAGTGCAATGTTGTGCATATGCACATGCAAGCACAACACACACACGCGCGCGCGCACACACACACACACACACACACACACACACACACACACACACACACACACACACCCTGAGGACTTAAATAAGAGAAATTAAAGAATCACAAGGTATATGTTTTTTATACAAGGTATAATATACAAGGTATATGTTTTTTATACAATGTATATGTTTTGTTTTTTATACAATGTATTTTGATTATGATTTCTCCCTCCCTCCACTCCTATCAGAATCTGCCCACCTCCCAGCCCACCCAACTTTATGTTCCTTCTGTCATTACAGAGTCCCATCAGCACTGCACTTCACCCGGGCAGTAGAGTAGAGCTGACCCCCTTGGCTGTGGTGCAGGTGAGCTGAGCCCCCTCGGCCCCCGTCAACCAT